>CM061531.1:153055553-153153337 GCA_030545055.2 Neoaliturus tenellus
ACTGGCAATTAGTGTGGCAATCCCAATTGGGGTTTTGACAATTTACAATTTACATTATTTTAGGCTTTCTCTTTTGTTTTTTATTTGGAGACAATATTATTTAACTATGTTATATATTGTTAAAAGTAGTTCAATTAACCTTTTTGTGTAACAACATATATTTTATTTATTTTTGCCTTGTTTTTAAGTTAAGACAATACCAGTTATTTCCCGATGGAAGGTGTTTGAAATAAGCAACCAACATTATTATTTAACTATGTATTACTGTATTAAATGTAATTAAATTAACCTTTTTTGTGTTAAAACAAATATTTGATTTGTTTATCTTAATTTCTTTTTTTATTTTTCCTGTTTATAAGTTAAGAAAAAACAAGTTACTTCCTGACGGAAGGTGTTTAGAATAAGTGGTTTCAGTTGGTACACACAAATAATGTTAAATAAACTTTAGGAGATCCTATAGCAGTTTAAAAAATTATCGATTTATGCCTAAACATATTTTATTAGGCTTGAAAGATGTTCAGTTTTTTTTTTTTTTTTTTTTTTTTTTTTTTTTTTTTTTTTTTTGGACACAGACGATACGGTGTTTTTAAACCATTCGTGCATTGAAGCAAGGCCAATTACCAAGAATTTAATAAATGTAGAGTGGTTTCTTGTTTGTTTTGAATACTTATACAAGCTGATTTTTTAGTATCACAAATTAAAATCCCAAATACAACTTAACTCTTTGTGAGGTTTGTGACATATTCTGCACAGGTCCAAACTGTAGACAAAGCTCTTTGCTAAAGATTTTTTTTTAGGAGTACTAAGGTGAAAAACTACAGCAGCAAATGTTTGTCTGCCCAGGTGGACCCTGTGCTGCACCGGGAGTTCCTGGCGTGGAGGGAGAGCCCGACCCTGGACCAGGGCGGCAGTGAGTTTGTGGCGCGCGTCTACCGCGAGGACATCGACTGCTGCCTCACGTTCAGCAACGGAGAGCTGGCGAGTGAGGTGCGCCGCGCCGTCCAGTCCGGCACCATCTACATCGAGGCTGTCAACGACAAGGCCCGCACACACTTTCCTAAGTAAGGCGGACACACAGATAGGGGCGAATAATTGGATAGTGTTTCGGTTTCTTAATACATGATATCTGTTTTATATTCAAACACTTTAAAAAGGAATTAGATTGGATGATAAATCTACATTGGTGAGCTTGTTGGTAAAAATAATACGATGCATGTTGGTTTCTATCTATGTATGAATAGGCAAGCATGTTTCTTTTCCTCCTTTTTAATCAGCTTCTGTGCATCGTGGGAGAAATCCTAGCATCCTTTTGAAAGGTATTGTCCTGTAGATGAGCAGAAGCACATTATATAATTCACATCGACCCCTATGGCTACACCTTACAGGCTTGCAAAGTTTCAATTTTTGTCTGATGGAAGAAGGGTAACTAATTGAATTATTATATAGCTGCTGTAATAACAAATCCTCAAAAATCAGCTAGAACAGATGTTTACCTTATAAAATATTTTGAAACAAATTGGTTCCAGATCAACTGACATTTCAGTTAAACTCGATCAGTCGGTGATCTCTAGTTTAAATCTATATTAATAAAATCAGAGTTTTGTCTGTACATTGCTTAGAATCTTAAAATTTTTGGTTATTTTAACTTTTTATGCATCGCAGAATCCAAAATCGGTGTCATCAAAATTTCTTTCCCTCTGTCTGTCTGTCTCTCTCTCTCTCTCTCTCTGTCACTCTGTCTGTAACGCTCACGGGTCCTATTTTGTCCTCTTTTCACGGGATAACGACTTTACCTGAAGGTCTAAATTTTTTTCATGTCATAGACTAGAGTGGTGTCAAGGTTCATTGCAACTTTAATTGCCTTAGCGACCTTAGGGCTTTGCCCCATAGTACGTCAAAGTAGCCAAGTTGTGCTAAAATACCAATCTTTAATCTCTTTTCACACGAAAAGGGCTGCAGTAAATGATATGAAAATTTTTATTACTGTTAAATGGTGCAATTAGAACGAATTTAGCTGCTCTAAAGCTAAGTTCGTAAAAAAGGCTTTGCCTCATAGTAAAAGAAATATTCAATGTTAATCTTATGGGAATATTTAATTCTACCTGTTTTATCTATGCTTTTTAATCAGCTGGATTTGACAGTTTGCCATTTTCACCACAGATGGCAACACTTAAAATGTTAAATACAGACTCATTCATATCTAACCCTTTATTTTTTCACTAGCCTAAATACAGTGAGTAAAGTAAACTATTTCTTGGTTCTAAATATGAATATTAAAATAGTTTATGCATATTATTACCAAATTAGTTTTGTTCCTTAAATCTTAAAATAGTTCTTATTATCATTGCAAACTAATTTTAGTTCCCAATTTAGCTTTCATTGCACGTTCTGACAAAAAGAGGTGTATTCCATCAAACATAATATGTAGCTAAAACCAACGAGTTTTTAAAATTGCTCAATCTTTCAAGTAGTTTTGGTATAGACGGGGCAATACTAATATGAAAGAACTTAATGAGTAGGGTTCTTATGAAGAAGAGAGAAAGCCGCTCATAAACACTGATAGTACAGATAACACGGAATATCTTGGCCTGTGATGACCGTTTACAGTTCAACCAATTGGAGTAGAGTGACGGAGTTGCAGATTGTCGCAGGCTGTTTTTAGTGCCATATGTTTACCAATTTAAATCCAGAAGTGTGGAGTATGTCAGAGGCCATTCCATTGGTTTGGGTATTCAAATTTTAATTAATTTTGAATTTGGATTAAATGTAGTACATGACTGTACATACCTTTCATGGGTAGAACAAGATATGCAGGGGTGGAGTACACTGGATTTTGTATATATCTATAGTCACATCCAGTCAAAGATTCAATATTACTAGGGGACCTGTGCAGCGCAATGCGCTGCATTTATTAGGGTACCTGGTTATCAAACTTTGCTCCATGGTAGTACTTTGAAAAAAATTTCACTATAGTGAAAATCAGATCGATCTTCATTGCCAATTCTCCAACTTCCCAATGTAATAGTGCTGATGAGATGTGGTGCTCGTTCTTTTAGGTCTAAATTAACTAAGATTACGTAGTTGTTTTTTTGCCGATATGTCTTAGGACCTTTGTGTAAACCCTGCTATAAAATTTAGAATAAATTCACAAATGTTGGATCCACATAGCTCATAAAACATAAAACGTAAATGACAACAGAATAAAAATCAACATTTCATTGCTTCCCGGTCCTGTATGAGTTATGCAGCACTCACTGCGGCTGTTTTTGTAGTACTACTGTATGAGGTAGTCAATGACATAGTGTATGAGTTCACATTACTATTTATGCCTAAATCCTTTTAACTTAACTTTCCATGACATTACAAAATTTAAATAAAGAAATCACATAAATTAAGAGAATCTACATCTTTGTTGGTGTGGCCCATTTTGTTTTTAGTGGCATTTTTATTTTGGTTAACATTTTTTTTATAAAAACCATTTTTGTAATAAACTTGTTTTCTATACTGGAGGTAAAAAACTTTTAAATGTTGTCTTTTACACAGATTTTTTAAAATATGTGTAGCAATCTGCATAAAACATGTTTATACTATAGTAGTAAATAAAAAGGTTATTACACTTACAACCAACTATCACTTTTCCTTATAGTTTACAGCAGTTTGAAAACCCATGCACACAAACTTAGTGTTCTATTTTAGTATTTGTTACCTTTTATTATTGTTTCAATACCAGTCGGACAACCAATAAGACCCATGTAAAAAATTTCAATTTCCAAATTGTTTTCGGAAACAAAAATGAATTTTTCCAGGTTTAAGTTATAAAAATTATTTTTGTGCTCAAATACGCGTGAATAAAACTTTCAAGCTAAACCTGCTACATTTTGAGAAAAGGTTAAAACCTCAGATTATACACTCCTCATATTAAAGTA
This sequence comes from Neoaliturus tenellus, assembly GCA_030545055.2. Taxonomy (NCBI): domain Eukaryota; kingdom Metazoa; phylum Arthropoda; class Insecta; order Hemiptera; family Cicadellidae; genus Neoaliturus; species Neoaliturus tenellus. The sequence goes on from CM061531.1 coordinate 153,059,480, forward strand.
TGAAATTGTGTTGATATTTCAGACCCAGTTCAATTTGCTTCTATTCAAGGAATCTAAAATAAATAAAGAGATTATTAAATTTGTCTTTCCTTGTGTTAGATTCCTTGCTTCTATTCAGCTTTTAACATATGTGTTTGTTTGTTTAACTATCAACAGCTGTTTTATTTAGCAATTCAAAATAAATTGTTCCCCATGTTAATCTTATGGACAAAAAGTGAACTTTGAGGGCTTGCCGTGAGCTTCAGAATTAAAATATCAAAAATCTAAAACCTTATTGCAAAACTACGAACTGAGACCTTTCTTTTGACACCTCAAACTTTAAAATTGGTCCAGAAATAAGGGAGGAGTAGTGTTAACAAAAAAGGGGCATCACGTATTATATATATAGATATAGATATTTCACATAAGAATCTAAAAGATTTTTGACAAGTCTGAGTTTTCTTAAACCGTCTATGAGTTTATACTCATAAAAGTATAAAGTAAATCACCACGTATATAATAGGGTGATGCTTAAATGAGCAAAAAAATTTTATTTTTAATTTTTGTACGGGGCACCCTTTTATTTTGTCCTACGTCCTAAAATATGCCTCCAGTATTTTTTTGAAAATTTTAATGACAGTTTTAGGGGTCGCTACCAGGACTTGAAAGTTGCATTTTCGGGTTGAAAAAGTAAAAAACCAGAATTTTTTTAAATCAAAATTATTGTTATATATTTTAAATAATCTCACCTCTAGAGCCTCCTTGGACTTTAAAACAATCTTTAAAGTGTTATAAAGTAGATGAATTGCATCACATAATGATATTGGCGCCTTTTTCCAATCTTCAAAATGTTTGGAACTGTTAAAAGAGAACGCCCATCTTTGCAAAGAACCCACCTTTATTTTGTAACACACTTTCTACATATGTCTTTAACTTATCACTTTTAGAATTGTTAATAGTTTTAGTCTTTAAAATATTTGACTAAAAAAACACAAAAATGGAGAAGTGGGAGTTAAAACATTTTTAGTAACGTTTCTTTCTTGCGATCGTGAAACTTTTTCCTGAAATCTTTAACAACTTGAACCAAGAATTGGTTTTTGCTCTTAATTTTTAGTTATAAGTTTGTTGTATTCTTCTATAAGAGCTACTCCTCGTTCTGCTATATCATTCACAACTCTAAGGGACCTTATAACTTCCATGTTCTTCCTGTAACTAACTTTCTTCCTGATTACAGTCGTCAACATTAGTGTTCAAGAACTCCCATCTCTAAATCGAGTATTCTCAAGAAGTTCTTTGTGTTGTTGGATACAAAATTGTCAATGTTTCTTACTTGAATTACTTATCCTAGATCAACTGGTGGATGATCAGAACCGTCATTTTGTAAAGCCATCACGATTTCTTTTTAGTTTCGTTAGTTACTCGATCATCAAACAATGATAGAGCCATGCGAGTGTTTCAGAGAAATACCACAAACGATTTTGAATTTTGTTTAAAGTTTTTTCTGCTATGGTGTCGTTGACGGCATTGAAAGATACCAAATCTTTTAAGAGTAGAAGATCATTCAATGGAGCACAAGCAGGTGAAGGCAGTTCTTAAAACCGGTTTTAATGTAAATAGCTGCAAAAAAATACAAATATCCCGAACACTAAAAAAGATAAAAACAAAAAATTCAATGTAAAACGTAAATATTATGTCCATTCATATTCAATTCCTGCATAAAATAAGAGTAACTAACGATTTTACATAATTTGACACAACCAACTCACACTTAACAAGTTTTACGAAATGTTTATTTTTTCTAGGATACATTTACCTGTGACCATTTAAAGTTGCCATCATTTTTAAACAAAAAAGTGAAAAAATGTAATTCTCAAAAGTTTTTGTCTTAATCTACAATTATATTGTGTCTACTGTCGAGTTTAAACTATGCATCTAAAATAGTTTTTAAGATGACATAGATTACTGTCATTAAAAATTTACGAACAGATAAGGCAGATATAAAACGAATGGAGACAAAATATATGTTGAGCTGGATATCCTGCTCACTTTTTTACAATATTTTAAACTTGTTCATATACGGTTGCAGATATTTAGGTCTGTAATAATAAATAGGTCTGTAAATAAAAAATAGGGGCGCCAAATTCAGATCTCGCATGTATCAGAAAACCTCCTGTGACCGGCGCTGGTGACAAGCTCCTCTCAGTCATACACACGCACACATACAACCATACAAAACAATTATTTTCATTGTTTGGATGCTATTATCGTGCTCTTATTTCTTTATTCATGAATATTTGTGTACATAATATTTATAAACATAAAAATATTTGCCTGAATAATTTTTTATGAATTCAAACTTTTGGTTATAAAATTACGGATTTCTTAAAAGTTTGACTTAATGTAGCGACCCCTAAAAGTTGATTTAAAAATATGAAATTTTGGTGGAATTTTTATTTTATGCCACAGAACAAAATGAGAGGGTGCCCCAAGTGAAATTTGAGAGTTGGTTTTTAAGCATCACCCTAGTATATAAATGTTTAATCAAACTGCAACAAAATCATTAATAAAAATAACTTCTACACTAAATGAGAAATGGATTTTACAAGATTTTGACGAATATACCTGGGAGCTATTAAGCATAAAACTTAATATCTAGATACGTTGGAAAAAAAACAACTGAAGGTGATATATTGAATTTGTGAAAACATTTATATAATTCGTTTAATAAACTGTACACACACCCCGTGCGAAGAACGGGTACACAGCTAGTAGTAACTATAAATCTATTTTGAAAGACTATAGTAGAATGATTGAAAATAGTCTGATGGAAATCTTAAATGCTGGTGTGTAACCGTCTCAACCCTCTCACCCTGCATAGTTGTCATTTATTGTTATGTTTACCATGTATAATACAGTGTAGGATTATGTGTTTGAATTTCTATTGAAATTTAATTGCTATTAGCAACAGTTTTGTTTGTTTACAGTGTGTTTTTTACATGAGACCAGACTTAGGAGTGGAATTTTTTGTCTAGGCTAGCTTGCCACGATGAATTTCTAATTAAACGTCATTATGAAGTTAACGTCATTGTTTGAGTTATTTGTCAGTAACTAATAATCTGAAACAGTATACAATACATTTATGGGTGGGTTTGGCACCAGTGCATCACCTCTTATTGAACTATTTTTGTGCATTTTACCATACCTCTGGAAAATTTTTGCTTAGTTTTCAACTAAAAACTTCGATGGCTTCTCTCTGCCATCCTTGTGTAGTGTAAGGACTTTTCTCATCCATAAGTGATGAAAGAAAAATTAATTCAGTTTGTGAAATTAGGGCATTGCACTTTATGTAATTATCACTTATCAGTTAGTGTTTCAACTTTAAAGCCCTATCGATTACTTGTGATCTAGCACTCTATGTCTATGTCTACGTCTACACACTGGCGTGTCGTGTTTGCAGGAAGTGTGCACTGCTGGAGACGCCGAGACTATGCCAGTACCGGATGAGGCTGGGGGATGCGGACACATGGCACTGCATCTCGCAGATCTGCAGGAATAGGGTGGGTACCTAGCCAGAGCACTACTGTACTGGACGGCCAGTTCAAGCTTAAAATGATTTCTTTTGGAGATTAACTGAGAGTAAAAAGAGTTTAACAATAGTCAAGAGTTTATGTGCTGAATCACCCAGGGTCAGACCATCTTCCAATTCAAATAGCTCTGAGAATCGGGACAGGGGATGGGGAAGGGGAGCGGGGAGAGGAAGATGATAACAGAGATAACATGACCCCTCTGGTGCCAAAATTGAAATGGGTGGAGAGGAATGCAGCTGATTACAGGCGCCGGGTCGGTGCGGCGCTCGCACGTGCCCCGAGACACGAGGACAACCAACAGATGACGGATGTCATCGTGGAATGTATCGCAAAATCAACGAGTCAAAATGTTCTGAAAAATGTAAAAATAAATACTAAATTTAAACAACCGTGGTTTGACAGAGAATGTAGTAAGGCTAGGGAGAAAGTTCTTAAATTATTAAATTTATTCAGGAAAAATAATTCGGAGACAGTTAAACTAGATTATATTGAAGCTCAGAAACAGTATAAAAATCTTTGTAAAGTCAAAAAGAATCTTCACAATAACAAAATATTAGAAAATATAAATAATGCGTCGGACGCCAAAACGCTATGGAAAGCACTGAACACGTTTAAAAACAAACCGGATTTTAAAGTAGGAACTATCACAACACAGGATTGGGTGTCGCATTTTTCTAAATTGTTAAATCCGGCGCAGGGATCGGCTAACACTTCGTATGCAGAACCGCTCATTTTTTATGCATATTTGGACAACTTGTTCTCAATGGTAGAACTAAAAAATATTTTGTTGAAATTAAAAAATAATAAAGCGCCTGGTCTTGATAGAATTTTTTACGAATTTTACAAAAATGCGCCGGATGAGATGCTTGTTTGTCTACTTGATCTATTCAATAATATTTTGGTTACAGGTGTTGTACCGGAAACTTTTAAAAAATCGGTGGTTTTTCCGCTTTACAAAAAAGGTGATATTAACAATGTTATAACAAAATTATAGAGGCCTGGCATTTATAGATTCTATAAGTAGCCTTTTGAATGGAAGATTGTCGAGCTGGGCTGAAGACAATAACATTATAACGGAAATGCAAGGTGGTTTTAGAAAGTGTTATTCAACAGTGGACAATATATTTAGTTTAAGTAGTATAATTAGTCTTAGAACTGCTACAGAAAAAGGAAGATTATTCTATTTTTTTTTTTTTTTTTTTTTTTTTTTTTTTTTGTGGACTTTGCCGCAGCTTTTGATACTATTGACAGAAAAATTTTGTTTTTAGCGAATTTCCCTATAGGGAATACGCTATTACGGTAGTAGCCATGGTAAGACCTAAGCCCAGGACCACTTTACTTTTTCATTTTGAGGTCCCCAGAAGCCAAAAACACCATTCGTTCATTTTCATATATATGTATATATATCTATCTATATATCTATATATCTATGTGTCCGTGGTACTGATAACTTTTGAAGGGGACCTCCGATTTTGATGAAATTTGGTATGGAGGTGTAAGACCAGGTCTATTTTCATGAGTTCGCGAACCAGCATTGTCGGGTTATGGGAACGGGGTTTTATGGGGTTTCAAAGGGGTCAAAAATGGGTTTTTTGCATTTTTGGACCTTAATTTTTAAATTTCATCAATTTTAACTGAAACCATTTAAAAGAGCTTAAAAAAACAAACAATTTGCTATTTTGAATTTTTATCATAGCATAACTGGTTACGGGGCAAATCCAAAAATGTGTTTTCCATGTTATTCTTATGGGAAATCAAGAAAACCCTATATCTTGCTTATTTATTGACATAACTTAATCAAATTTGGTATGTACATTATCTATATAAGGTTTAACTTATACTTGCTTACAAAACCCATATGGCGGCAAACCTACATACTCACCCCCATGGGGTTTATGGGGAAAATAAAAAATTGCCAGAGTTTGATACAATTTTGTGTTTACATTCACCAATTATTGATTAACTTAGATTTTCTAACAACACCCAATGGCAGAAAACCTACATACTCGATCCTATGGTGTTTTTATGGGGAAAGTAAATAATCTGAAATTCCATTGGAAATTCGCTGAGTACGCAGGTCTGCTGCGACGGGGGTATTTAAATGTTCCTGCCTTGGAGTGACAACACGTATTTTAAACGTTCTTACACTAGCCGTCACGAGAGAAGTCCGTTGAGGGCGGGGCTTAGCGGTCACGTGATTTTGGACCAACGAATGAGATTTAAGCGATGTTGCCGTTATTCACCTAGTCTAAATGCATAAATCACATGTTGTAAATAATAACATTCCAAATGTAAACAATATATATGTAAACAATCCGAAATGCAATCTCTTTTAAAACCCTTATTTTTTAAGAGTAAGTGTTGAATGTTAAGTATCATATTCGTTTAGTGTAAGTTTTGTGGTTGTTTCAATATGGATAAAAAAAACACCTCCCGCATCACTTGCCATTAAAAAAGAAAAACTGTTAACAGTGCAGAACGGAACATAGTGTACAACGTTTGTTGTTTTTTTGAAACAGCTCGCTCTCCTTTCCGTCATTTCGTGAGTGTGTTAATTGTAATAAAACTGGAAAATAATGTGTTATTGCTTGCAAGATTAGTGAAAAAAGACAGTTAACATAATAAATAAGTAGGCAACATTGTCAGTTTTTGAAGAATTGCCATCACTAACTTTTTCAACACCGGGAAAATCAAGAAAACAAAAGTCCCCAGTCATTAACTGGATAAACCCCCCCCCCCCCCCTAAAACCGATTAAAATATTGCTAATAAAATATCAGAAAAGTTAAACGGTTATTGGAAATTTCTGGACAATAATACACCTGGATAAACTGTTGGAAAATGAACAGCAACAACAGAGCCGGCTGCACAGGAGGCTGAGCCGGAGAGGCACTCCTTGGCTGAGCAGACAACACGGCAAGTGCGGCAACGATGTTCTGATTCCAAGAATTCAAGCATCAATACATTGTGTAAAATAATGAATAGAGGATCAAGTAGTCGACAATATTCAAATCCACAAAATTATGTTTCTGTTTTTTATGTTACTGTTATTTTAATTTACTGTTATTGTTTTATTTAATGTTCCGGGTTGTGTTATATTGTTTTTGTCAAATAATTTTTAACTGCTAGGCCCGAGCCTGTATTTGGCTCAGTAAGCCGGCAGTTGTTTATTTCCTAATCATGTAGGTCTACCACTTGTTATTTCCCTCAGGGGCAGTGGGCTTTCCACTGTACGGGTGTTTCTTGGCAACCCCGGGGTACCTGAGCCAAGCTGTGAGACCCTCCTCACAGTTCTTCCCGAGCTAAGGCCATTCTTCTCATCTTTCAGGTCTTAGCTCACCGTCTTTATTCTTTCCTGAGCTAACCTTGCTCACCTTCTTTTTTTCGACCCCGAATCAAGGGTGTCTTTCCACTTTCTTTCGACCGGCGCGTGCTGGGGGGTCCTGGGAGTGTTCCTGTTGTGTTGCAGGGACTGATGTGTGCCTCGCACTGCCGATGGTCTCCTCCAGTGTGTCGTCAGAAGCCAGCCGCTTCGGACCTTAGTCAGGGAGTGCGGCATGGATGCAGGGATCGGACTCTGCATTGCCACGGTGCGACCCCCAGCACGTCCGGCACCTTGTGTGTATCGTGCTGGGCAAACGGAGGTTCGGGCCCCAGAGTACTGGGGTAGGGGTGTCTTATCTCCTACGGGTGGTAGACCTCCGAGGGTGCACCCGCTCTCGGCCAATGAACTTGGCCGCCCCTTGCCGCACGATGCGCTAGTGACATGAAAGCATGGATTTTATCAACCGAAATACGAAGAACGTAAAGGAGAATGAGCAAGCCGCTTTTAGGCGAAGCAGAGGTTTTTTATTGTGCAGAGGTCTCCGACCTCGAAGACTGGGACGCCGACAGGGGGAATTAAAACCTCCCGCCCACCGGCACCGTTCAAGACGGTAAGTGACGCCGGATCGTCGTCCGAGCCTGAAAAGAAGAAAGTGGAGGTCAATCTAGCGATGAAGGTGACCGAGGCAGAAACCTCAAAAGCCAGGCTCGATGGAATACCTCCCAGGAAGAGCCCTCTTCGTGCCGCATTCGAGCTGCAAATGCTTCGGCAGCAGCACTACGACGCCCACGAGGAGGAAGACTCATGTCTGAAGAAAGTGAAAGCTCTTTTGAAGGAGATGGCCAAGGCCCTCTTAATTCAAAAGAACGTAAACAAGGCCATAAAAGAGGGGATTCCGAAACTCGAAGATTCTCTAGAAGAAATCGAGGAATGCCAGAAAATCAGGCTAAAGGCAGTGAAACAGGAGCGCGATGTCACGAACCGAGTCATCTCTGCTTCGCCTCAAGCTCATCTGGCTGAGTCCCAGACTCAAGCCAGAAAGCGAAAGAAGAGGCAGAGCGGTTCATCGTCGGGAAGCCCTGAGCTCGGGGAGTTGGACTTGGCGCCGAGGCCGGTTTTTGTCACTGCATCATCGCAGACATCTCCTGTCCCGGCTGCTCATTCCATCCCGGGCGCTGTCGTTGTTCCAGCGGCTACTCCTGCAGAGGTTCCTGCTCCGGCGGCTAATCCTGCCTTGGCAGCAAACTCTGCCTCGACACCTTTGGGGGGCTGGAAGACGCGCCTGTCTAAGAAAGAAAGGAGGAGGCAGAAGCAAGCGGAGGCAGCTTCGAAAAGTGCGTCGAGGGTGGAGCGGACGCAAGTCTCAAACCCGGTTGGGGAGGCCTCTGGCAAGTCTGTCATAAAGCCTAAACAACCCAGGCCTAAGAAGCCCAGGACGGAGGCAATCTTGATCAAGCCCTTAGGGGGGCGATCTTTTGCCGATGTTCTGGGTCAGATTAGATCGCAGGCCAAACCGGAAGAGACCGACACCGTTATCAAGTCTATTCGGCGAACCCAGAACGGGGATGTCCTCCTCGAACTGGGGAAGTCGAGTGACAAGATCGGTTTTGCCGCTTCCCTCAAGACTGCACTTGGGGACAAAGGCTCCATCAATGCCCTAGAACCGAAGTGTTCGGTTGAGATTCGGGACCTTGATGCCCTCTCCACCGAAGACGAGGTGACCCGTGCAATCCAGGTGGCACTCCCGGAGATACCGGCTGATGGAGTGAGGGTATGGCTGACAAAGCCTAACCGAAGTCAACTCCGGATGGCTGTTGCTGAGATGGGCGAAAAGCACGCCAATAAGCTGCTTAGCCTTCAGCACCTCAGAGTCGGTTGGGTCAGTTGCAGGCTCAAACGGAGGGTGGTAGTTTCGAGATGCTTTCGTTGCCTCGGTTTCGGCCACTCCTCCCGAAACTGTAAAGGGCCCGACAGGAGTGCCAACTGCTTCCAGTGTGGAAGCCAGGGCCACAAACGCAAGGAATGTTCCTCGAGCCCCTCCTGCTTCCTCTGCAAGGATTCAGGCTCCAGTGCCCTCGGTCACTTACCCGGGTCTGGTCAGTGTGTGGTGCCTTCAGAACCGCACTTGAACAGGCAAAAGGCAGCGGCCGGTAATTCGCATCCTCCAGGCCAATCTTCATAGATCCTGGGGAGCTGATAACCTTCTAGATCAGCTCGCCCGAGAACTTGGTGCTGACGCGCTCCTTATCAGCGAACAGTATCGAGACAGAGACCCAAACACTTGGATCTCCGACAGCCTCGGTACTGCTGCATTTTGGGCGCGTAATACGCGGGATGTCTTGGTGCGGAGTCATGGTCGCGGCCGAGGATTTGCCTGGGTTAGGTGTAGGGACGTGACAATCTTCAGTTGCTACCTCACCCCCAACGAGGCCGTCCAGGACTTCCGCGACAAGATAGATAGCCTAGAGGAGTGCGTTCTTTGCACCACCGGGCATGTCGTCGTTGGTGGCGATTTCAACGCCAGGGCCGTCGAGTGGGGAATGCCCTCTACCAGCTCCCGGGGGAAATACATCCTGGATTTCATCGCCAGGGCCGGTCTTGTCGTCCTCAACCAGGGCGACACACCTACTTTTCGGCGCCCCGGGCAGAGAGGCACGATCCCTGACGTCACCTTTGCGTCTGAGTCGCTCCTTCCGAGGATCTCTGGCTGGAGGGTTGTGGAGGACTACACGGGTAGCGACCACCAATACATCGTGTTTGATCTGCATGATCAGGCAAATCGTCGAGTTTCCGCATCTCGGGAAGGGCCACGCCGGTGGAACACCAACAAACTGGACGTGGTCAAGTTCACCGAAGTCATCTCGGTAAACTTAAGGGTAAACTTAGCCGAAGTTAAGGGTAAACTTTTATGTTTGTTGGAATCATTTTTACAAAATCGCACTCAATGCACCCAAGTTTTACATAAGACTCAAAACCTTTTACTTAAGAAACAGTCTGCCTTAAGATCAGTTGTTCAAGGTCTCCCACAGGGATCTATATTAGGTCCTTATCTCTTTGTTATTTATGTCAATGACTTCTCTTTGGGGCCTGAGATCTGTCATTTTACAACAATGTACGCAGACGATACCTCCGGAATATGTTGGGCTAAAAATATTCAAGATCTTGAAAATAACATACATAATTTCACCTCAGCAGCTAAAAACTTTTTTGAAAAAAATAAATTGGCAATGAATATTGACAAAACAGAATTAATTCTGTTCAGGCCTAAGAATGAAACAGATTCTGTGGTTTTTAAAACTGAGAATGAAATCATATGCTCAACAGACAAATGTAAGTTTTTGAGCTTGCATTTGGATAGTAACTTATCATGGTCCGATCACATTGATTATGTTTGTAATAAAATGTCTTCTGGGTTATATCTGATGAAAAGATTAGCATCAAACTTAGACAGTGAACTTTTGAAAACTGTTTATTTTGGGGTAATTTACCCTTATTTATCTTATGGATTGATACTGTGGGGTAGCACATTCTCTATGCACATGAAACGTGTTTTTACACTCCAAAAAAGAGCTGTAAGAATTATTGCTCGTGTTGATCCAAAAACTTCTTGTAAAGAATTGTTTACAAAATATAATCTACTCACAGTCTATGGCCTATTTATATATCAAACAATAATACTTGTTAAGGAAGACCAAAAATTTTCTACAAAAAACAATAAAATACACTGTTATAACACACGCCAAAAAAATTGCATTCATAGAGTAGAATACAAAAGAAATTTCACTGGAAATAGTCCCTATATAAAAGGTGCAACTTATTATAATAAGCTACCAGAAGAGTTAAAGCTAATAAATGGTAGAGCGTTTAGCAACAAGTTGAAAGCGATTCTTGTAATTAATCCTCCATATAACTTAGAATATAGTTTTAGATAAGTCTTTATGTATCTGAAAGAATCTGTATTACTTGACAATGTCTATGCACTATGTATCTGTGTTCTTGACAATAAAATATTATTATTATTATTATTATTATCTCTCGGGGAGAGCAGGGGAATCCTGGTGAGGCTGGGGCCGAGGCACTAGTAACATCCACGATGGAACTGATCGTCTCGGCCTGCGACCAGTCTATGCCGCGAAGGAAACCCCGACGCGACAAACAACCCGTTTACTGGTGGACTGAAGAGATTGCGGAACTCAGAAGAACATGTTTAAGAACTAGACGAGCCGCCACTAGAGCGAGAATTCCCGCAGACAGAGTTCGTAAGTCGGAGGCCTATAAAGCTGCGAGAAAATCTCTCCGCCAGGCGATCAACAGGAGCAAGGCGAATAGCTGGAGGAGACTTCGTAACGACGTTGACTCCGACCCGTGGGGCCTGGGTTACAAACTTGTAACACAGAAACTCGGCGCCCGCTCTCCACCTTCCATCATGGAGGGCGCCACCATGGGGAGGATCGTCGCTGCGTTGTTTCCTGAACATCCACAGCGACCGCCGGTTGACTTTGGACGGGTAGAGGACGTTCCACTCTTCACTTTCGAGGAGCTGGAAACCTCCGTTCTCTCCCTGAAGAGCAACAAGGCTCCTGGCCCGGACGGGATTCCCAGTGAGGCTTTAAAGAAAGTATTTTCAATCAACGCTGACTTGTTGTTGAGAATGTACAATGCCTGTTTGGTAGAAGGGGTGTTTCCGGCTCCCTGGAAAACAGCCAGGCTTGTACTGATCAGCAAGGGCAAAGGTGATCCCGAGCTGCCGTCGTCCCATAGGCCTCTCTGCATGTTGGACACGGCTGGGAAGCTGTTCGAGAAGCTGATCTGTTCCCGCCTGACTTCTGCCGTGGAAGCTGCCGGGGATTATGCCCCCATCAGTACGGCTTCAGAAAGGGACGGTCAACGATCGACGCTGTCACCGAAGTTCAGAGAGCTGTGGAGAGAGCCGAGAGCCACAACCATTTCTCCCGCCAAGTAGTGCTTCTTGTTACGCTTGATGTCAAGAATGCCTTCAACTCGGCGAGGTGGGTCGATATGTTGGATGCGCTTCGCAACACCTTTCGTATTCCTGCATATCTGTTGCGGCTCATCGAGGATTATCTACGCTCTCGAAGCCTGATTTATGACACGAGGAACGGAACGCGGACGATGGAAGTCACTTCTGGTGCCGCACAAGGTTCAATACTCGGCCCGGATCTCTGGAACGTTGCCTATGACAGCCTCCTGAGGTCCGAGATGCCTGAGGAAACCACTTTGGTTGGGTACTCCGATGACGTCGCAGCTCTCATTGCTGCACGCAACTTGAGCTGGCCCAACTAAAGTTGAACCGAGTCATGCGTGTGGTCAACACCTGGATGTCAGATCACGGTCTCTCGCTTGCTCTCAGTAAGACGGAGATCGTGATTCTCACGAAGAAGAGGATCGACACCGTCGTCCCACTCCGAGTGGGAAGGGAGGTGGTCACATCAACTCGTGCCGCCAAATACCTTGGGGTTATGGTGGACACCAAGTTAAGCTGGAGGGATCAGATCTTCCGTACGGCGGACAAGGCCGCTAAGGTAGTCACTTACCTTAGTAGGCTGATGGCCAATGTCGGGGGTCCCCGATCCAGCAGAAGACGTCTGTTGATGTCCGCGGTCCAGTCCGTGCTCCTTTACGGGGCAGAGGTGTGGGCAGGCGCTCTAGATAAGGAGTGCTACAGGGTGCGACTCGCCTGGGTTCAGCGTCAAGCTGCGCTCCGGGTGTGTTCCGCCTACCGGACAGTGTCCGAGCCTGCCGTCCTGGTGGTCGCCGGAGTCATCCCTGTCAAGCTCTTGGCAGGGGAGAGGAAAGCGATTTATCAGAGACAAGGCGAGATCGGCAAGGACACGGCAAGAATAGAAGAGCGCTCCCGAACCTTCCAGCAGTGGCAACACAGCTGGGAGCACGACACCCGAGGACGATGGACTGCGCGACTCATCGAGCAGGTCCAACCATGGGTAGAAAGGCGGCATGGCGAGGTGGACTACTTCCTCACGCAGTTCCTGACAGGTCACGGCTATTTCAAGTCGTACCTGAACCGGATGGGCAAGACCGGTTCACCGGATTGCATCTACTGCCCGGGCGTTCCCGATGACGCGGAACACACCTTCTTCCGCTGTTCGCGTTGGGAAAGGCCCCGCCTGGAGGCCACAAGAAAACTCGGTGTTTTTTCGGTGGACACGGTCTGCCAAAAGATTATGGAGGATGAGGGCAACTGGGATTGTTTGTCACAGTTCGTCCGGGGCATCCTCCTGGAAAAGAAAGCCGATCTGGACCGCGAAGTGGCCCAGATCCCTTGATCGAGCGGCTGGATAAGGAGCGAGCCCCACGGGCGTAAGCCAAATTTAGGCCTAGCCTGACGTAATGTGACAAACAATTCCAGGTTAGATTCCTAAAGAGTAGAGGAGGTATTTTAGTGGGTAAACCCGTTTTTAGGGGAGCCCCACACTACAGGCTGGCCACCTGTGTGCGTAATGCATTTTTCCGCCTCTCCCTCAAAAAAAAAAAAACAAAAACAAAAACAAAAAAAAAACACTTGTTATTTGTTCATTTGTTATCTTTCTAGAAATTTGGGTGAAGTTTTAGTTGGTATGAATCACGGTAGAAATAAGATCATTCAAATCATGAAACTATAGATAGGGTATGTCCAAGTAAAATACTGTAGGCAACCAGAAAGCTAGCCTATATGACAAAGTATATTGTATTACGGTATTTGATTGTCTGCATTGTTTAATGGCAGAATAAACAATTACTAATTATTTAGTTGTTAACTAAAAAAAATAACTATAATTTGTGATACGTTATTTTTTCAAAAATTTAATTTTAGATCCTGTGGCAAAATATGCTATGATTCAATATAAGTTATCTAGTGTTGTTAAGTCTGCGGTTTGAATAATTTTTAACAAAATTACATTTCTTTTTAAGAAGGTGAAAAATAAATTTAGGACAACACGATCAATTAAACACTTAAAAAATGTAAGTTTAACGCTGACATTTGATTTCGTATCCTGCTGATTTAAGGGTTAAAGGAAAATGAAACCAAGGGGTTCCTTAGAAGGAATAAGGGCATATTTATATTTTGACAGCCTTTTATTAGCATGGGGGCCTTTATTTCAGCAAGGTTTCCATGAAGAGGGCGTTCACATCCGTAAAGAAAGGCGTCATGTGAACAACGGGCGCGGCACGGCACAAACAGTTACTGACAAGTGTTACGGCAAATTTCAAAAGTCAGTAGTATTGAATTTTATGTGAGTGCACTAGGTCAGTACGGTACTGCACAAACACTCCCTGACAATCTGCACCTTCCGCTGCCTTACTAAAAGTTGGGCGAGCGAATTTTAGGAAGTTTTCAATCTGCCGTGCCGGCTATACGGCCACCTGCATCAGTGCGCGTACCCTCCGGTCGGCGATACGGGATTGTCGTTCTTACGTGAAAACGACTTTATAAAGATGGGTATTTTTAAGTTGATAGTTGAACATTATGAGGCATTTAGAGTACTTGAATCATCTCGGAATAATAGGCCTACAAACATGATTGAAATATTATTTTTATCTTATTCTTTCTCTTGAAAAAATTTGACTTATGACTATAATTTGTTTTTGGCCACATGATGTTACTTATCTAACTCTCCTTTGATAATCTCTTTTGATGGAGCGTGCGAATGTTCAGGGCGACGTAAAGAAGGATGTCCGCCAGTGCCGTGCCCTTCCGCCCGCCCGTACCGAACCGCCCCAGAGCATGTAACTTTAACAGAAGTAGTGTAGGAACTTCTTGGCAAATTTGTATCTAAAGGATGCGCCTACATCCAAATGAAGGCACCGGCCATATAGGAGGGTGCTCGCTCAAGTCTTTTAAGGGGGGGGGGGAGGTCTTTCGAGTATCAAAACGAGAGTTTCAAAATCAGACAAGACACTTGATCTGCATTCTTGCCTCAAGATAAATAATTTGATGAAAAATAATCCTTTTAACTATCAAACTTCTGTTTCTTCTTTTCATTAGGTTTTTCAAGCAGCAGCCATCCTTTGACTTTCGCTTCCCGTTCCCGCCAACGGGAGCGGCGTTTCGCGCATTTAGCGCCGAGGGCAAACGCACGGGCCACGAGCCGCTACTGTAAAAAGTTGTCTTATTACGACAGAGGACAGTACCCACATAGGTTTTCAAGATAACTCGAGACATGGAAGAAAAGATAAATTATGACATGCTATTCACCCTCAATATCGGTTTTCAATTTGTAGTTTTGTAAATGCATGATGATGTCCAAACATAAACACATGAACCACGAACCTTTCTTGTTTTCAATGTGCAATAGGCTACATGTTTAAAATACGGGATGTACACATTAGAGACAGTTTTTATAATCAGGTGATCACTTCAATGATTTACATTTATATTGGTAACCGGCGTTCAATGTGGCAACACCACGCTTAATTCCTATTGGTTACAGCTCAACTTACTTCTCTCGTGACGGCTGGTATAAAAGTTTATACAATGGTACATCTCCGGGGGTGTGGACAAAGGAGGGCGTAACAAATTTTTTTGAAACAACAACAGGCTTGCGACAAGGCTGCCCACTTTCACCGCTAGCATTTACTTTATTTATTAATGATCTTCCGGAGGTTTTGGGGGGTGGCTGTCGTATTGGGGGTATTAGAATAAATGTACTGATGTACGTGGATGACATTGTTCTAATAGCGCCGACTGCTACGGTGTTGCAGCACATGATAGGCAGGCTCGAATTATTCTGTGACACCTGGAATTTGCAAGTAAATTTAGACAAATCAAAAATTATAGTTTTTCGTAAAGGGGGCAGGCTAAAAAACAATGAAAAATGGTGGTATAAGGGGAACCGCGTTGAGGTAGTAAACGAATATAAATATTTAGGAATTATTTTTACCCCGACGTTGAATTGGCAGTCTCATTTCGCAGCAAAATGCAGAACTTCCAAATTAGCAATCAATTCTGTTTGGAACTCATTAATAAGCAATAAAACAGTGTCTTTGATTATTAAGTTCAATTTATTTTCAGCAGTTATCAGGACAATTTTAAGCTACGGAGCTCAAGTGTGGGGTCACAACGAGATTGACAAAATCAAATCAGTTTTAAAATTATTTTTAAAACCCTTGTTTCATTTGCCAAATAATACACCAGATTACGTTCTCTATTTGGAAACCGGATTGGAAAAACTGTTTTTTTTTATACTCTTACGGTTAATTTAAATTACATTGTCAAACTGCTTGAATTGCCACCAGATCGACTTCCAAATCTTTTAGTAAAAACTTTAATAAGACAACGTCTAGGCTTTTGTAGTGTGTTGGAAAAATTGGCGAGTAAATTTGATTTGAGTATCCACTGGGAGGCGGGGGCGGAAGTTGTTCACAATCAGCTGACTGCGGTGGTGAACGAGGCACTCGCCGCCTGGTGGAGGGAGTGCGAGGGACGGGCGCTCACGTCGCATTATCATCAGCAATATCTCAATATCTTACCCAGGAACTTTATCTTGGTGATAAGAGTGTGTTTGCCGGCAATTACGACATTTCAACAAGTAGTTGGGCTATTAAGGCCAGAGGGCAGCTTGTCGATCTAAATTATAAACCATAGATTGTAAATAAAAATTACCTGTGTTCTTTGTGTAATACAAGACAACCTGAAGACGTTTATCACTTTGTAGCAATTTGTCCGGTTCTTAAAAATATAAGAAAGGAAAAAATCTTTTGAATGATGTTGAATTTAATGAATACATAAATGGGAGGGATTGGCGTGCTTTCGGAAAGTTTATGAGGGATGCGTGGAAATATCGCTGGGATATGATCACTGAATTTAACCTATAGAAATAAAGCTGCAGGAATTACTTTTACACTTTTTCTGTATCAATTAGTTTTGTTTTATTTAATTAGTTTAAGATAAGCTGATGTTTCAAAGAATGGGGTCAACCGGGCAGACGGTCTTAGTGACCATAGTACAAGACATTGTTACAACTGGGACATTAAATCTTAATTACATTAAAAATAAAAACCTATCTGAACAGGAAGCGATAAAAAAGCGTGCTATGCTTGCGTATGTTCTACTGAATCCCTCAACTCTGAATAAGGAGCTGTTCTATTCAATAATGGTTGAAAAGATGGGAAAATCTTATGGAGCTGCTAAAGAAAACTATAATACTTCTAATGAAAACTATGTGAAAATAAATGACTGGAATCAAGTGAAGACTAAAAATAAAACAAAGAGCCCCAAACTAAATAATGAAATCCCAAAACTACTTACAAAAAACCAATTTGATGTTTTACAGAATTTGGACCAAAATAACGTAGACCTCAGTAAACAAACGAAGGACTCAACACTCCTAGAAGACGTCACAAAAAACACAAAAAAACCCAGGAAAAACAATAATAAAAGACACATTAAAAAGACTAAACGTATTGAAGTAAAGGCCTGTCCTAAAACAAAGGTAACACTCTGCTCTGACAGCCAGGGTAAAAATATAGCTCACAAAATAGAAACTTACAGCTGTAATAGAATATGTACTTTTGGATATGTGAGAGCGAATACAACTCTCCTACAAGTATTAGACTCAACATCAATAGTTGAGGAGAGCCCTCTGATCATCTTGGGAGGTACTAACGATAGCCTTAACTGTGACTTCACAGGTATATACAGAGATTTAGAGACTAAACTAACAGAAACCTGCAAATCAAGGCCAGTTTTTCTATGCACTATACCCACTAGGTACGACAAACCGCTCAATCATCCAGTGAACATAGATTTATTTCAAGTCAACAACCATCTTAGAAAATTGAGAACTAAAATTAATAATCTGTTTCTGATAGATCTGGAGGAGCTTCAAAGGTTCCACTTTACATCTCATGGACTTCACCTGAACAACCGTGGCAAGTCGAAGGTTGCATTCTTACTTATTGAAGCCATTACAAATTGGCATGACAATGCCCTTGATCTTAATAATGGAAACATTGTCATATCAGAAGGAGACATGCAGAAAGCAATCGACCAGCTTCACAGAAATAAAAACGTAGGTTTTGCACACTGCATTTCTGCAGACTTGTCTAGCCCCAGAAATATGACTGCAGGTGTAGCAAATGTTTTCAGAGCAAACTTTGGAAGGCCAAATTCGTCAAATCTTTTGAATGAACATCTAGCGCTTCAAATGAAGGAGGGTGGTGCATCTATCTACAGTTTAATAACTAAGGCGGAATACAACAGCAAACCTACACAAACTGATTACGACTCGGCTTTTAATAAACTCACTGAAGATTTCATAAATCGAAAACTGACACACCTCATATGCCCCCCCATGGGGTGTGTCAGAGACAACATTTCAGTTGAACATTTCTCTTCAAAAATAATTGAATTTCAAAACAAAACAAAAGCAACAATAAACATAATCACCAGAGATGAAAACTCTACGAGACAGCTTCGCTTAGGGCTAACCTACAAAGATTTTCTGGTTAAATTAAAGAAACAAATTTATCCTGTTAGGCTGTCAACGACGCCTATCGATCTCGTCTCCAAATTGGATGCCAGCACAAGGCGAGTTTCTCCCAACACCAACCTGATCACCACGCCACTTCAATCGATGGAGGAGTTTCCACCACTGCCCACCCAACCACCTGCCCAGCATCTTCCTCTGACCGAAAACATTGTGAGCATACCTGGGACTGCGGCACAGCAGAATCTGATGACGACCACTACTGAGGACAACCCTCGAGCGGATGAAATCCAGCAGACCCATCACACTGTTGGTTCAACAGCTACACCACAAGTGACAAGTTCAAGATGTAGTGTTGTGAATGTGATAGAGCAGAGCAAAAGTGATAGTGATCAAAATGTGAGCAGTGCTTCAATATCAGATTGTAATAGTTTTTTAAGGCAGGTGTTACAACCAGTAGGGATAGTATAAGTCTAACAATGGATAGGATTTCGCATTTCAAAAAGATTAAAAATTATCAGCTCTTGTATCTTAATATCCAAGGCATTAGTCACGGTAAAATCTTGTCCTTGGAAAGTTTCTTAATTGGCTTTAATAATATATTATTCATATGTATATCTGAATCTTGGTTGAACCCCGAGGAAACAGAACTTGCTTGCCCAAATGGTTATTACTGTGCAACCAGCTATTGTCGTGATGATCACATTAGAGGGGGCTCTCTAATATTTGCTCGAAATGACCTAAAAACCCAAAAACTAGATGTAAATGTTTTCTGTAAAGAGTTTCATTTTGAGCTTTCAGCCATAATTAATGACGAATTTAAAGTTATTGTGGCATCACTCTATCACTCTACCTCTGGAAACCCAAGTGAGTTTCTAACTTCTCTGGATGATTTTTTAAATTTCTTAACTCCCTGGTCAAAGTATACAATTTTGATTGGAGGAGATCTTAATGCAAACTTTGATATAACCACAAATAAAATCACTGTTAAACAATTTTTGAATGTTCTTAGACAGTCTGATTTCTATTGTTTAAATTACTCTCCTACAAGAGGTAAAAACTGCTTAGATAATGTTTTTGTAAACTCTAAACTTAGTTACCAAGCAACGTGTAACATTTTCAAATTTCCGTATTCTGATCATGAAGGACTGATTGTAAATGTTCCACTAAGGTGTAAGGGAACAAATTCTTTCCTTTTAGATGTACAAAATTCAATTGGGCCTCTGAATCTAAATTTAAACTTACTGGAAGGGAACACATCTTGTTTTGGGAGTACTGTTAATATATGTCTCCCCAAATCATCAATTTATAATTTGGAAAGTAGTCTTCTATCATTCAATTGGGAAGCTTTTGTTCGTCATGGAAGATTACTGAACGCTAAGGAGTTTTTTCAGTCTCTGATTCAAATAATTTGTAATAGAGTAGAGTATTTTTCAATTTTAAAAAAACATAATAATAATAAGACTGAAAAGAAAAAAATTAACAATGGTACATGGTATTCAAAGGAACTGGCCCTAATGAAAGAGAAACTTCTTTTCATGCACAATTTGGTTAAAAACTCTGACAGTGATAGACTAAAAGAAAAGTACATTAAATTGAAGTCATCCTATAAAAAGGCTATAAAGGATGCAAAATTAGCCTACAATGCAAGTAAAATAGAAAACAGCACAAATAAATGTAAAACCGCTTGGCAAATTATAAAAGAAGAAACTAACAAATCAATACCACAACCTATTAACATTACCCCAGACTGTTTTAACGATTACTTCATAAACTCAGTAAATTGCATTAAAAAAAAGCATTGAGAAGCCTTGTGTTGACAGCATAACTCTAATAGAAAACAATCCCATTACAAAAAGTAACTTCACTTTTGCAAATGTCACAGTCAATGAAGTTATTAAAGCCACAAAAAGACTCAAGAATTCAGATAGTATTGATATATTTCAATTGTCTAACAATATCATCAAACGTATCTATTATACATTTTTAGAACCTCTGACTTTAGGTATAAATAAATGCTTAACTGAGGGATATTTTCCTGATGAATTAAAGCTGTCTCGAATTTGTCCTGTGTATAAGAAGGGTCCTAAGAACCTGCCTGAAAGCTATCGCCCCAGTAGTGTCAAATTGTTGGTGCTGGCTCAGTTCAAGGTCACCTGAGGGATGACGTCATCGAGGTCAATGACCTCACCGATGACGTCATCGATGACGTCATCGATTGCGTCATCGATGACGTCATCACTAATGACGTCATTTCTATGACGTCACACCCAAGACGTCACAGAAATGACGTGCTGATGACGTCACCACCCCTTACGTCATCAAAATGACGTCACCGACGCCACTGAGGTCAAGGTCACGCCGAAACTTAAAATTTTTTGGCACTTTTGCCGTTTCTCGCACTACGCTCCGAGTTTCAGTCGTAGTCCCCGTGACCTTGACCACTTGGAGCGAATTTTCGACGAGAAACGGCAAAAGTGCCAAGTTAAACTCGAGTTTCTGACATGACTCTGCCTAAATGGGCAATCGGTTATCCCTCAGGTGACCTTGAACCAGCACAACACCAACAATTTGATATTACTGTGACCTTGAAAACCTAACAACGGAGCGCCGACACCGATGCGCACCCCACGACAGCCACCGAGTGACTGACTGTCAGGCTCTGTGTACGCTAGGTATATTGGCTTGAGAGACTAAGACTCTAAACTGTCAGGAATGGGAGTAACTAACTGAATTTTGCAAGGAAAAGTCATTTCATCCAATATATTAAACAAATCTTCATCAGTAAAACTGACATTAGTCTGTTTGGTATAAAACTTAGGGTGTCCGCGCAACAGTTTGCGCCACTTAGCTAAAGTTGAAACTCTCTTAACTTTGAGTGGTGGACAGTGAGCAACTAATAAAGTCTTAACACGGCTAAGTTTCTTACCTAAAGTGTCCTGCGACATGGCTTCACCTCACAAAAGTCCGCACAATACTGAGAGACTGCTTGTAGCGCATGAGTCAAGGGAAAAGAGGTGGGGGAAACAGCAGGAGTGGGGGAAGGTCACAGTGGTGGGGGAAGGTGAGGTGGTACGCTGGAGTATCGCATCACTTCACCATGAGCTGTCCTACAGTCAACACACTGTTCTCTTGGCCCGAGTTGGCACTAGAAGAAACATTTCTGTACAGCTTAGGCTGTGAGAGCCGAGGAAGCAAAGTCAAAGTGGAAATTGTGTTAAACTCCAAGATGAAGAGTCTCCTAAATAAACTAATTGTATCCCTGCAATCTCCTATAACTTTAGAGAAATACCACTTTATTAAGCGACACCTTATACTTTGGCAAAACGAAGCGGAAATGGAAAAGATTACAGTAAAATTAATTTAACTTAAAACTTGGACTGGACACTCATGGCGATACCACGTGGCGTGCAAACGCCACCCTAAACATTACAAGTTAGGTTATTGAGCACCTCTGGTACGATAACCGATGTGCTAGAGTTAAAGTGTGATGACCTTGAGTCAAAACACTGAAATGCTACAAGTCGATATCGTCCCAGAGTTAAAGTGTAGTGACCTACATTCAGAACTTGTAAAATTACTTACATATAGAGAGCTAGAGAACAGCGAGACGCACCGCATGGAAGCCGGAGACATACTGGCGAAGCGGTGTTGTGCAGCCTAGGGACCCAGTTGTGGTGGGGGTACAGCCAACACTTAGAGTACAAGTGTCGTGGGTGACCTTGACCCACTTAACTTACCTCGACCCCCCCCCCCCCCCGACAAAAAGTGCGAGCCCCCCCCCCCCCCCCCCCGACAAAAAGTGCGAGCCCCCCCCCCCCCCCCCCCCCCCGACAAAAAGTGCGAGCCCCCCCCCCCCCCGACAAAAAGTGCGAACCCCCCCCCCCCCGACAAAAAGTGCGAACCCCCCCCCCCCCACACCCCCACCCCCACCCCCTCCCCCACCCCCTCCCCCACCCCCTCCCCCACCCCTGATATCCTGGGCGTGGCAGCCCCGGTGGGGATATAAGGGGGTCCGGCCAGAGCCGGCTCGCAGTCCGCTCCCGCGCGTTGAACGTGAACGACCGGGACGGACCGCCATAGGCATCACTAAACATTGAATGGCGCCTTCAGTGTTTAGCGAAGTCTACTCTAACTTTAAGACTTGTATTAGTTGTAAGATATTGCGCTTGCGTTTGGGTATTGCGAATTGTTTTATATGAGAGTGTTTTACTTGTACCCTATGTCTCCTGTGTCTTTTATCCTTTGTGTCTTGTTTGTTATATGTGTTTAATGTGTATGTGCTTGTTCCAGCATTGACTACGTTGAGCTCAATTGTGTGTTGTAAGTGTGTTATATGTTTCTAAAGTGTATACGCTTGTTTTAGCAATCCCCCCTTGAGCTTTTTCAATGCTCAAAGTAAATTGTAAAGTCAGGGAACGGGAGTAGGCCCCCGTGTAAAGCCACTTTTAATAATTGGTAGGCTCCTTGCCAGGCATGCAAAAGGTTGCGGATGGCATTTGGGGAGCATGTCCGTTTGTAAGCTGGCAAGCAAAAGGTTGTGGCGGCCTCTGCACTCGGACCGAGGACGTAAGCCATTAGGGTGTCCTCAGTATGTTTCCCTTCTGGAAACTCAAAATTATGTAAATGAATCTTTGTTAGCTATTTGTGTTTTTAGTCCCCAAGGCCCCCGAACATTCGTGGTTCGCCATGGATGTACGGGGGCCGAAATTTTTTAATGTCCGTGTGGCCTTGACCTACAAAGACTTGTAAAAATTCAATGCATTTTAAATGAAAAATATTAAAGATAGGTTACGGGAGTAGGCCCCCGTGTAAAGCCTATTTTAATTATCGGTAGGCTCCTGCCAGGCATGCAAAAGGTTGCGGATGGCATTTGGGAGCATGTCCGTTTGTACGCTGGCATGCAAAAGGTTGCGGCGGCCTCTGCACTCGGACGAGGACGTAAGCCACTAGGGTGTCCTCAGTTTGTTTCCTTCTGGAAACACAAAATTATGTAAATGAATCTTTGTTAACTACTGAAAAGACAATGCAGTAAATGTTTACAAGTCTTGCGTGGCGAAGGGTACACGACATTGGATGTTGCCTTGTTGTCATAGTTGGGTCTCTTCGGAGGCTACAGCGATGACAACCCAAGTGCCTCACACCCCCAAAGGGGGGTGTGGGGCTTAATTTTTTTAAAGTTTTTTTGTGACCTTGACCTAAATATGTAAAATCTTTCAAAGTGTTTAACAGTCAGGTCTTATTAACACAGTTAATACATTAATGTCTGTTAAAAAAATATAACAGTTAGGTATTTGTAACCCACAAGTTTGGAGTTGTTAATAGTTGGGTCCCTTGGGAGGCTTCAGCTATGGTAACATAAATGCCTCAAGTGGGGCTTATTTTTTTAAAAGTGCGAACCCCCCCCCCCCCCCCCCCCCGACAAAAAGTGCGAACCCCCCCCCCCCCCGACAAAAAGTGCGAACCCCCCCCCCCCCCCACCCCTGATATCCTGGGCGTGGCAGCCCCGGTGGGGATATAAGGCGGCCGGGCTGCACGCATTTCTCATTCCGGTCCAAGCTCCCATACGGACAGGTACTCTCTCTCGCTCTTGAGACTTTTGTTTTACAAGTTCACTTCTTTCTTTACATCTATTCTTTTCATCCATTACAATGGGTAAAATGGGTCTGAAGCTGAAAAACTACCCATCAACTTCAACCTCGACCGACGCGTCTCGACCCTCATCATCCTCGACTTCGATCCTGGAATACCTGATGACTGCGAACATCCTGAGCTGCCTGACGATGCCGCCACCGCCGCCGCCGCCACCACAGCCCGCCTCAATGCCCAGCCTGTCGCCATTGCCGGCGACAGTGGAAGAGGCTGGTGCACAGCCATCGTCAGGAGAACTCGTCAAGTCGTCAGGTCGAGTCCCGGTAGCCTCTCCAGCACTCTCGCTGCTATCGGACTCAGGATCGGAGTCTGCGGCTTTTGAAGAGACGTCTAGGTCGAGGATCACCCCATATAGCAGAACCCGGAAAATCCTCTCATACACTACATCCCAATGTCCCTCACCTATATCCCCCATGCCACCTACACCAACCAAACCACCCCGTAAATCCATCTTCTCCCCTGATCTTCCCACCATAGACCTAACACGCTCTCCTACCCCGCCCAAAATTGTTTGCTCCATCCCGCTTGAACAATCTTTGCCCCTTCTACCTCCTTCAAACCCCATCCCTTCTAGCCAGCCTAATTCAGAGAAGCTCCAAGACACTCCGCTAAAGAGTCCAACACAGAAACGTAAACGCGTTAAAGCCCCTGCTGGCAAGGGTAAGAAATGCGATTACGCTTGGATGTCTAGTAAGTTTGGGGTTTTGTGTTGCCAGAAACTTGCTTGTGCAGAAGGGGATCGCTGCCAACGACACCTCAAAAGTACAGTCAAATTTCGGCAATTCAAACCCTATACTCTGTACATTAAGCCTAAAACGTTCAAGTTCAGACATCCCCACGGTCCGCAACCGCGGGATATTAGAAGGCTAAAGGTTGATGAAAAATACTATTTCATTGGTCAGACATATGGAGCAGGTAATAAGAAAGTAGAAATCGTTGTAAAAGGTGAAGGCCGCCTTTGTACAATGCAAGTACCACCTCGTATGGTACAAAGAGAATTTTTCATACCTAAAGCCTATCTGATACGAAGGAAAGGATGTGAAACCGTGTGGGAAATGGACTAGGACATGGGCCCACCAAAAAAAAAAACAAAATTGTTAGGCTGTGTTGGACAATATATAAAAAGTCTTTTTCCAAATTATTTTTCCAAATTTAGTCTTAACCCTCTTAAAGTAAGGGAGAGGGGTATTATACAAGTCAACTAATAAAAAAAAAAAAAAAATACTTGACTTGTATAATACTTTAACCTGGCGGTGATGTAAAGTCACTGGGACAATCTCAAACCGTGTCCTTGAGGGTGAAGACTAAGTTACAAATAAATCATTAACAAATAAAAACTTACCTCCAAACACTTGTAGCTTGCTACAAGTGTTTGGAGGTAAAAATTTTTCAAAGTTTGAATGACCTTGACCCATATAAATTACTTACAACTAATGTTGTGTATCACGTGATACCCCCACTCTAACGCTCTTACTAAGCTTGTATGAGCCGTTCATTTGCTTCAGTCTGTTTCTGTGCTCCGTGGTAAACATGTCACGGTACAATTACAAAGGTGGTGACTTCTTGATAGATCAACACAATGCTTGGGAAGTGCTAAACCAGCATAGAATGGAAGTTGAGTATTGTATAAGACAAGACGGGTCTACATTTTATCTATGTATTATAAACAACCAAACTCATAAGTATGAACACTGGACAAAAATTAATTATAACAACATAGATGAGCTGTTTGCTTGGGTGTTTGAGGTGTGTAAAGTTATTGAAGAAACCAAAATAATGGGTGTGCTAAAGGTATGTAAAACTGATGACCGGGAAGACTAAGCAAAATTTCTTTTAACCCCCCCCCCCCCAAGTGTTATCCCCACCACTAAAAATGGGTATATATAGGAGTGGTGATCAACCGTCCTCTCATTCTGCTTTACACCGTTAAGCTGAACACCACCATGTCTGCTATGAACGTCCCAGCCTCTACCTCTGGCCCGGTCGCCTCCAACTCCAGCCCGAGCATTGGACCAATCCGATCGGGGCCTTCGTCAAGAAGTCGTGTCCGATTCTCCGGCTTTGGTCCTGTGAGGAAGGAGTTGCGGAGCAGCGGAGCGTCTCAACCAACCACGACGGATGCATCAACTCAGACTCCACCAAACATCATCGAGTGGTACGACGAAGTGATAGAGAAAAGGGACAGAATGCTAGAGAATACTCGCAGGGAGCTACTTTATGTCAGGAGTAAATGGGAAAAACTGATTAAGAAGTGTGAAAGCCTGTTGGACAGTGATGATAGTGAGGATGAGAGTGGATAGGTGTGTGGGTAAAGACTTGGACTGGGACTTGTGTGTATGTATGAATGTGTGCGTGAATGTGAAATACAGAGCGGGGGATAGATCACTCTGTGGCAATGGACTAACATGCCACTTAGTGATCTATCCCCCGTTCTGGTAATGTTTTTGGATGGCCTTGACCCACATTACCAAGGCTAGCTAGTACCCCCACCACTGATAAGTGTATATATACGGGTATTGATGTGCAGTTTGGTTATTCTGCTTTGTATCGCTTAGCTGAATACCTCACTTCAACATGGCTTCCAACTGCAAAACTTCTCAGGCTTCCTCTTCTTCTTCAAGAAGGCGTGCTGCCAACGTCCTGCCTGCTACTCGTGGACCTGCTCGACCATTCCACAGCATAACTGTTGCTCGGGCAAACGCCTGCAAAGCTCCAATGCTACGGACCTTGCTGGAGGTGAGCCAAGACGGGCAAGGCTTGCTCAGTCCTGGTCAACGGCAGGAGCAAGAAAGGCGTATGGCGTACTACAGGCTGCAGGGTGTAGTTCCCAGCTTGAAGTTAGGCGATCCGAGAGTAGCAAGCATCAACGAGGCAGCGGACTACATATCACACCTTCACAGTGTTTTAGAAGTAAAGGACCAACAAATTGAAAACTTAAAAGAACAATTGAAACAATTTAACTTTAATCCTGTGGAGTTTGTGGAAGCAGTGATGAGTGATAGTGATGATGAAGGAACTGAATATATATTGGGTATGTAATGAAAGACTTGGACAGGGACATGTGTGTGTGTGTGTGTGTGTAGAATACAGAGCGGGGGATAGACTACTTTGCGGCAATGGACTAGCATGCTGCTTAGTGGTCTATCCCCCGCTCAAAGGGTAGCATTGGATGACCTTGACCCACTTTACAGCAAGGACAACCGGTTAACTGGTATAAAAGAGGGGGGTCTGTACATCCCGACTTCATTCTGCTTTGAACCTTCCAGTGGAACGCTAGAAAATGAGTGGATCACTGATCATTGGTAAGGAGTGGGAGTATGTAACCATAAACTATTTAAACTGTAGAGGGATGTTGAAGAAGGTGTATGATAATGTTAAAAGAATGGTTGTTGAAGAAGGTAGGGTAGTGATTGTAGCGTGGAAGAAGAAGCAGTATACAGGACAACAAGTGAGAGCAAGTGACTTTGGGGGGAATAGTGTGTTTCAAATTGGACGAGCGAACTTGGTTAATTTGGACATTGTGTTTTGGGACTTGGAAAGGTTAATTGAAAATAGTGGCAAACATGGGGAACTCTTAATTGGCAGGGAGGACAGAGTATATGAGTAAGTGTAAAAGACTGGGGGGCTTATGTGTGTGTAAAGACTAGGACTTGTGTGGAATACAGAGCGGGGGATAGATCACTTTGCGGCAATGGACTAGCATGCTGCTTAGTGGTCTATCCCCCGCTCAAAGGGTATTATTGGATGGCCTTGACCTATATAAAGGTAGAGGGGGAATAGGTAATAGGAGGGGGAAATTGGTATATATGTAGGACTGATGAATAAAGTATTTAGTCAAGCATTTGTCTAGACACTATCAACAACAACAATGGAGAGCTTCAGTGTTGAGTTCATCCTCTTGGAAGAAGACATCAACGAAGTGGTGGAACTTATAGAGGATAAGACCAGCCAGGGCACATTGGAACTTGTGAATTGCGAACCGTTGGACAATGCCGCAATCGATAAGATTGCATATTTCATGATGCATTTGTATAACGAACAAACAACCAATATGGAGTTTGTGCAGTACCTTTATCAAAACCAAGTAAATGTGCGAGTGACAATTACTTGGTGGCAGTAATAATAAAGTGTAACATATGGATGTGGACTTGGATGTGGACTTGGACTTGAGTGTGGTCTGCGGAATAGAGCGGGGGATAGATCACTTTGCGGCAATGGACTAGCATGCTGCTTAGTGGTCTATCCCCCGCTCAAAGGGTATCTTTACGTGACCTTGACCCACATAAATTGTATAGTTGGTGGGGGTATAAAAAGGGTAAGCAAATTGGATGGATACAACACTTCCATACCATGGCTCCACTTGACAACACCGTGTTCCATCGCAACAGAATTGTCTCTATTCTGGAGGTAATACCTCTAGAAATTATAGAAGTAGAGGACCAACTACCTGCGGTTGATCAAGAAGAGGAGGAGGAAGAGATAATGGATATTGAAACGGACTCTGACGAAGCTGGTTCAACGGACAATGAGGTGGACTTGCATGCCTACGAAACATTAGAGTCGTCATCTGAGTCGGAAATGGAATTCCAATTGGAAATCGAAGAAGAAGAACAAGAACAAGACACTCCCCATCGTCCAATGGATAGGATGTTAGTTGCCAGAAGAATTATGTATTGTCATCGCTGCCTATTCCGTGATGAGGATGATTCCGACTCTGATGGTGATGTTTCACCCTTGTAAAAAGTTTAAACAAAAAGTTAAAAAAGAATGTGAGCGGGGGATAGAGCACTTTGTAGTAAATGATGCTGCTTAGTGCTCTATCCCCCGCTCAAAATAATAATTCCAAATGACCTTGACCTACATAAACTTGCTCAAACAGACATCTTTGAAAAAACTTGTACAAATTATTGAATCTAGACCAAATATCATCAATTTATCAAGCCTACTGATAAATGTATTACAAACGGTTGTGTAAAGGCTAAATTTAGCACATGAGTGATAACCTGTTTCCATATGACGTCACTTTCCCCACCTATCTGCCTCGGATATAAAGGGTCCCGGTGGAGTGCGCTGCTCATTATTGCGTGGACATTCACAGAGTGTGCATTCAAAGCCAAACTGTTTGAAATGGCTCTTTGCGACATTTGTGGGGAAATCTTTCAAGACGAAGATCTTTTCACCATACACAGAGAATTACATGAAGACGAAGATAGAAAAGAAGATATTACCATGGATGAAATAGACTTAGACTCAATTGACCGGTTTTTGGAAGAGCACCAGAAGCAGACGGACTACTGGGACAGCTATCTACAGCAAATGCAAAGAAGAAGACCTAGTGTGATCCAATTTGCTGGTGCTGGACCATCTACTGCTACAAGACCTATTGAAGAAGAGGACACCGAAGAAGAGGACACCGAAGAAGAGGATATGGAAGAAGAAGAACTGGAAGATGTAAGACAACTGCGCACCACAGCCTTGCCAGGACGAGTTGTAACACATTTCAAAATTAATAACGTTCAATTGGAATTGGAAACATTCATAACCCAGGCTAAGGAACTTGTTGGTCAAACGTTGAGGGAAGAATTACAAAGGCTAAATTTTATTAAATTTGGAATGGTGTTAGAGGCTATGTTTAACAATACTGATGGTGAAACAGCATTGAGAGCATTCATTACCAAAAACCGAACCCTTACCTTCACCTCCGACATTGATGATATTATTGAAGAATGCTTGGAGGAACTTATAACCAAACTCCAAGAACATGAAGGAAGAGGATCTGGATGGACTTTGTCATCAATCGAAGGTATGGATGTTAGGGTTCATAAACATGGATATGGTTTAAGAGGTAGTAGTTTTATCCCTCTACCAAAGAAAATCCAAAACACTAACTCGTGTAGAAATGTTCAAAATGAGGGTAATGAATGTTTCAAGTATGCAATGTTAACCAAGTATGTTAAAAACAATCCTTGTAGAGTTGGTAGAGAATACTACGAAAATGAACACCGCTACAACTTTCAAGGTCTTACTTACCCAGTTACTTTAAAAGATATTGACAAATTTGAAAAGAAAAATCCCGGCGTTTCAGTCAATGTTTTTGGTCTGGATGATTCCAACAACGTTTATCCTTTGCGGGTAGTAAAGGTTGAGCAAAGAAACCATACGGATTTGCTATTGATAACCAAGGGTGAAATTTCCCATTATGTATGGATAAAAGACTTTGAAGCGTTAGTTGTAAAACAATTGACCAAAAGAGTAAATAGGATTACAGTTTGCAAGAGATGTTTCTGCTTTTCTTGGAAAGATTCAAGACGTGGAGGATTGGACTGGTTATTGGAACATAAAAGACTTTGCAACGAGAACTATGAAGTAAAGATAAGTCTTCCACCGCCTACCCGAGCTTCAATACAATTTAACAAGACAGTTCACCAATACCGAATTCCACTAGTGGTCTATGCAGATTTTGAATCAACGTTAGTACCACAGGAGCTGCCGGACGGCGAAGTGACTAGAAGAACAAAATATCAGTTGCATCAGCCCAACAGTTTTTGTTTACTAGTTAAATCAACCTTGTCTGAAAACCAATTGCAAGACTATGGTTTAACATCCACTCCAATACTCTACCGTGGTGAAGAAGCCGCTAAGTATTTTGTAGACCAACTGTACGATATTGCTGGAAAGGTTCAACGCTTGTTCGGTAATATTGTACCTATGGAACCTTTAAACCAAAATCAACAAGAAGAATACAACTTAGCGACAAGATGCTATTTATGCAAGAAGATGTTCAGTGAAGAAAATCCAAAAGTAAGAGATCACGATCACCTGACAGGGTTATACAGAGGAGCTGCTTGTAATTCATGCAATATAAATTACAAACTGCCAAACTTTATTCCTGTCGTTTTACACAATCTTAGCGGCTACGACTCCCACTTTATTATCCCGGAGTTAGGAAGAGATGACGGTAAAATTGATGTTCTTGCTACAACATTGGAAAAGTACATCAGCTTTTCAAAAACAGTAGGTAAAATTAAACTTCGCTTCGTAGACTCTTACAGATTTATGGCATCTAGTTTAGCCAAATTGTCAGAGAACCTAAGAAGAGAAGACCTAAAAGAAACCAGAAAAATTGTACCTGAAGATAAATTAGACCTAGTATTACGGAAAGGAGTGTTCCCCTACGATTACATAACTTCTACAGAAAAATTTGAAGAAACCAGTCTACCGCCGATTGAAGCCTTCAACAGCAAATTAAACGAAAGTGAAATCTCCGTTGAAGACTACAATCATGCATGTAATGTTTGGAACCAACTAAACATTCAAACCTTAGGGGAATATTCTGACTTTTATATAAAATTGGACGTAACTCTGCTGTGCGATGTGATGGAAGAATTCAGAAACACCTGCTTCTCCGCCTATGGACTGGACCCTCTACACTCGTACACATCTCCAGGATTAGCATGGCAAGCTATGCTAAAGTCAACCAACTGTCGACTGGAACTTCTAACGGATATTGATATGGTGCTCATGATGGAATCTGGTGTACGGGGCGGTTTGACACAAGCTGTAACACGTCATGTCAAAGCCAACAACAAGTACATCCCCGGCTTCGACGAGCAACAACCATCGGTCTACCTTGGCTATTTTGATGCAAACAACCTTTATGGTTGGGCAATGTCAAATCCGCTTCCCTACGCTGACTTCAAGTGGATCGACCCGGCCACCATCGGAGACATCTCACAGATTCCAAAGGATGGTCCAAAAGGCTATATTTTGGACTGTGATTTTGAATACCCGGAGCACCTTCATGACCATCACTACGACTTGCCTCTCCTAGCCAAGACTGAAGTTTCACCGACAGGAAGATGGCCAAAATTGATGATGACCTTGGAGAATAAAGATCGCTATGTGGCTCACTACTGGGTAGTTCAACAGGCTCTTGAATTGGGTCTACGTATAGTGAGAATTCATAGAGCAATTGAATTCACCCAGTCTTGTTGGTTGAAACCATACTTTGATTCCAACACTACAAGAAGAGCTGCAGCAACAACAGCATTTGAAAAGGACTTCTATAAATTAATGAACAACGCCATCTTTGGGAAGACCTTGGAGAACAAAAGAAAACATAAAAATGTAAAATTAGTGAGTGATCCTAGAAAATTGGAAAAATTAGTGCAAAAACCAAATTTCGGAACATCCATGATTATAAACGAAAATCTAGTCGCTGTCAGTATGAAGAAAACAACAATAGTCATGGACCGTCCGTTATACATAGGTATGTCGATTTTGGATATAAGTAAAACCCTGATGTATGATTTCCATTATAACAAAATGGTTAAACATTACGGAAGGGAAAACATTGGAGTCGCATACATGGATACGGACGCGTTTATCTACTGGATAAAGACTTTGGACATGTATGAAGACCTAAGGACCTTTCCATACAAAGAAGATTTCGATTTTTCTGACTATCCGAAGAACCATCCAAATTTTAATGAAAAATATAAAAAAGTAATTGGAAAATTCAAAGATGAAGCAAATGGAATGCCTTTAGAAGAAATAGTGGCGCTGATGGCGAAATTGTATTCATTTAAGATGTACCACGAGAACAACACACCGACAGTGAAGAAAGCAAAAGGAGTGAAGACATCTTATTTGAAAAAACACGTGACATTTGACCACTACAAGACTTGTTTGTTTGAAGATACTACGATATCAGCAACATTCAACAATATCCGAAGCTTCAAGCATCAAGTCTACAGTGTCACCGAAATTAAAAAAGCGTTGTCAGCTCGGGATGATAAAAGATACATTATGCCTGACAAAATCCACACTCTTCCTTTTGGCCACTACTCTCTAAACCCTATCAACTAGTAACCTATTCTTCGTCCTTCTACAACTACGACCTTATTCCTTTCTCCTTCCGTAAAAAAATGGGGAACACGGCAAGTCCAACGCCGTGTTCCCCATTTTTTTACACAAGTTTGGATGACCTTGACCCATATAAATGATGTGAATATTTAAAACAACATTCATTGTGATTATACATGTGATACAACAAACATTGAAACCTGCAATATGAAGGACTTGAAGCAACAAATTGTCAACGAACTTCATAAACCTGCAAGAAGAAAGTTTCCACGAAGAAATACGGTGATAAAAGGAATTAATGATTTATATCAAGCGGATTTAATCGAAATGATTCCTTATAGCAAACAAAATAAAGGATATAAATACATATTGACTGTTATTAACTGTTTTTCAAAAATGGCAGATGCTTTACCACTAAAAGATAAAAGTGGCAAAAGTGTTACAAAAGCAATGGAAACAGCTATACAAAGAGACAAACATACTATTAAACATTTACAAACAGATGATGGAAAAGAATATTTTAATAAGGAATTTGCAAATTTAATGAAAAAACACAATATAAACCATTACTCAACCAATTCAGAGGTAAAAGCCTCAATAATCGAAAGATTCAACAGAACTTTAAAAAGTGCAATGTATAAAATGTTTTCCAACAGAGGATCGCACATATGGATTGATATGTTACCAAAACTTATAAACGATTACAATAACAAATTTCATAGGACTATCGGGATGAAACCAAACCAAGTAACTAGTAAAAATGAAAACCTTGTATTAAAACGTATAAAAACGAATACTAAACCAAAAGTTGAAAAACTAAAGCCTAAAAAATTTAATGTGGGTGATAAAGTGCGAATAAGTAAATATAAAGGTGTATTCAGTAAAAGATACCTGCCAAATTGGACCAATGAGGTTTTTACTGTATTCAAAGTACAACCTACAGTACCTGAGACATATATTTTAAAAGATAATAAAGGACAATTGCTTGAAGGAGGGTTTTATGGACATGAAATGTTAAAATCAACAGTAGGCGATGTATATTTAGTTGAAAAGGTGTTGCAACGGAAAAAAGATAAGGTCAAAGTACGATGGTTAGGATTTAATAAGACGGAAGATTCTTGGATACCTAAAAAGGATTTGATATAACGATAGAGAATCATTTTAGGTTGAACCATTACAAAGGATGGAGATAGTACCACAAAAAGAGAGTTTTACTATTAATAATATAGATGAACTCACAGTGGATAATTCAGAATTCAATAGTGGGAAACATGGCAATTTGTTACCAAACACCGTTCGTTGTCTGGTTACCGGACCTTCCAACTGTGGAAAAACTAATGTAGTATTCAATTTGATTACAAACCCTAAAGGATTACGATTTAACAATCTATATGTATTTTAAAAATCACTACAACAACCAAAGTATCAATTATTGGAAAAGATACTGACTAATGTGCCTGAAGTTAAATATTTAAAGTTTAATGCAAGCGAGAGTGTCATGCAGCCACAAGAAGCTAAACCATTCTCCGTGTTTATATTCGACGATGTATCTTGTGAAAACCAAAACACAATAAGGAATTACTTCGCTATGGGTCGACATAACAACATAGATAGCATTTATATTGGCCAAACTTACAGCAAAATACCTAAACAACTCATTAGAGACAATGCAAACATGTTAATTGTATTTAAACAGGACGAAACCAACCTAAAACATATATATTTTGATCATGTAAATGCGGATATGACATTTGAACGATTTAAAGAGTTGTGTGGAAAGGCTTGGGCTGAAAAGTATGGGTTCCTAACAATTATGAAGGAACAAACGCTAAACAATGGTCGATACAGGATAGGATTTGATAAATTTATATTAATACATTAAACGCGGTATAACACATTCATTGTTGTACAACACGTCTTGCTACAAACATGGTTAACCAAGAAAAATTAGTAAAAGAAATAAAATCACTTAGTGATTCTATTCGGGCTAAAAACAGAGCATTGAAACTAGGTATTAGCGAGAGGGAGAAATTCCTTGAATCTACTTTTAAACCTATTACTGAACCCTTGAAACAATTAAACAAAAAATTTTCTAAACCCGTATTGGAAGGAGATGCGATTGCACCTATTACGAAGTTTGAAAGAGAAAATGTAAAATCAGAAGAGTTTAGTGATGAAGACCCGGAATCCTCTACGTATAGTGGTTTTACCGGTGGAGAACCCGAAAGAGAGCTAGAATCACCGGACTATAGTGGAATAAAAGAATTATATGAAGTAAAAGCCAAAAGAGGACATGAAGTTGTATCAACTGCTAGTGAAAAGGAAAAAGAAGAAGAGACAAGGGAAGGTCCGTCAAACATAAGCTTGTTGGGTGAAAACATTCATAACAAAGGACCTTTAGGAAGGAAATACATGGTAAAAATGTTACTCGGAACAATTCCTAATAAGAATTACCATAGTTATGGAGCGAGATTAACAGAAGACGGTTTAATGATAGGTAATAGCCCGTTAAACGTTGACGAACATGATAATATTGTCATTGGTGATCAAAGGTATAAGGGCACAAAAGGATTATTTGAATTATTATTTGAAAATAAGCCTTCAGTATCGGTAGTGAAAGAAAAAGATATGGAAGCATATAAAAATATTTTGGAACAGACAAATGCATATAGGAGAAAGTATTTACCTGACCAGCCTCCTTTTAGATCTAAGTCTTTAAAATATAAAGAATTTGTATCCAAGTTAATACCAACTAGAAGACAAACAATGCCGTTAACACAAAGAAAACCTGTAAAACGAAGATTTATGGCATCCACTTTGGATGTAAGTGCTCAGGAACGAAGAAAAAGAAGTAAGTCCGTTACGGGTACAGGTTTAATGAAGAAACTATATAACACAAATGTGATTTATTACAATAATATCAATAAATTGGTGGATAGAATGAAACTAATACATGAAGCTAAAGAAGCGGGTCATACTGGATTGGAAAACGAATGGGTGGCTTTAGTGGATGAACTCCGAAACCGTGGGGTAATCTCATAAAAATGCGTTACTCCCTAGAATACTATTCAGTTGCACCATGAGTGTCGACAAGTTCGGACGTTACTCCTCGGATGGGTTATATTATGCCAATAGTTTAAAAAGAAGTGCTGGTTTACCACAAACACCTGATGGAGATTATGATATGAGTAATAAAAGGTTAAAAAACATAAAAGATCCTACGGATGAAAACGATGCAATAAATCTAAAAATATTAAAGGAAAAGATATCGCCAACATTAAAACTACAAAATAACACATATGACGCAGAAGATCATAGAATTATCAACGTTGGTAAACCAAATCAAAACGGTGATGCGATAAACAAAGGTTATTTGTCATCTGAATTAAAAAATACGTTAAAATTCAATGGGAAAACGTATAGTGCCAACAATAAACGTATATCCAACGTAGATGACCCTAAAGATGCAAAAGACAGCGTAAATAGACGCTATTTACATTCTTTGATACCTGAAAAGACAAAAGATGGATTTTCTTTTTATAAATTTGTTATTAACGATATAGGTTATCCAAAAAATGAAAATGATGCTGTAAATCTCAAATATATAAAAGATCATTGTGTCATACGTGATGTGGGAGTTATCGATTGTCTTGGCAATTGTTTGGCGAATGTAAAAGATGGTTCAGCACCATCTGATGGTGCAACAGTGGGTCAAATGAAAGAGACTTTAAAACAAGAAACAACTGGATTTGCAAAACGAGATGAAGTATTATCAAAGCAAGGGGATGACTTTATTCAAGGTAATGAAAAATTTCGTTTATTGACATACAAAAACGCTTATTGGGATTGCAGGCATGGA
This sequence comes from Neoaliturus tenellus, assembly GCA_030545055.2. Taxonomy (NCBI): domain Eukaryota; kingdom Metazoa; phylum Arthropoda; class Insecta; order Hemiptera; family Cicadellidae; genus Neoaliturus; species Neoaliturus tenellus. Next base: position 153,096,192 of record CM061531.1, read on the forward strand.
AGGTTATCAAATGTGTCATGGGGTCATGCAGATAGAGACGCGGCTGCCTTAGGACAAACAGTACATCTAGATCCAAATAATTACTATGCGTTTTTTATATGTAGTAATAAAAAATTAACAAACATGGCGCAAGGAAGAGAAGCAAATGATGCTGCAACTGTAGGACAGGCTATCACATTATCACAAATGGATAGCAAAGTGTATACTTGTAATAATAAACGTATAACAGACCTTAAAGACCCTGAACATGTGGATAATGCTGTCACTGTTAATTTTCTTGTAAAAGTTTTAGGAAATGCATTATTTGATGTATACAATCTTATTGGTATTCGTTCAGGTCGTACTCCTTTGTTGGAATCTGAGAGAGGTACTTGGATTAAACGGGAAATTGTTCAAAACTATTTTATCAACCCTCATACAAAAAAGTTTAGATCATCGGATTGGGGTGATTTTGATATTTAATAAAAGAACACAATAAACGACTTCATTTATGTCCAACTTGTCATAGAGGTAACACATAAGTTGTACATTGCGATTATAAAAGGACAATAATGACGTTCCAGTACATCAGTCCATATAGAGACACTGTAAGGAGAGGAGGTGGGATCACGTCCACAGCGGTTTCTCTGTTAAGTAAAGCTTTAAAACGAATTCCAGTAGGATCCATAGTAAATAGAGCAATAGACGCATTACCATACGAATTTCATATACCGGGAGGTTATCAGTATTGCGGACCAGGAACTAAATTGAAAAAACGACTGGAAAGAGGCGATCCTGGCATAAATAAGTTAGATCAGGCTTGTAAAGAACACGATATCGCATATTCCACGTTTGCCGATTCAAAAAATAGATCAATAGCTGACAAAAAGCTTGCGGACATAGCTTGGCAACGAGTAAAATCAAGTGACGCTAGCATAGCAGAAAAAGCAGCAGCTTTAGCAGTAACAGCAGGTATGAAGGCTAAAACAGCAGTAGGAGGTGGAAGAAGGAGGAGAAGGAGAGTAAAAAGGAGGTCAACCACAAGAAAACATGGAGGAAATATAAAAAGAAGACGACGATCTACAAGAAAAGGCAGGAAGAAGCCCACCGTGTGGTCAATGGTAAAAAACGGGGCAGGTCTTTACCTAAGACCTTATCGTGCATATTAAATGAAAGAAATCAATTGGTCATACCACATAAAGCATTAACCAATATTGAATTATTTAAATATATTTCCTGTTTAAAAATACCATTTTTCCGCGGTGTGTTTATGAAAGACAGTTTACCAAAGAAAATGTGGCAAAATGAGACTGGAATTGTAAATTTGGATAATACTGAAGGGCCTGGCACCCATTGGGTTTGTTATAAGAAACTAAATAACAATGTATATTATTTTGATAGTTTCGGTAATTTGCCACCACCAAAAGAACTTCAAAATTACTTTAAATCTGCTAAAAACATATATTATAACTATAAAAGAGAACAACCTGATAATACTTCAATATGCGGCCATTTATGTTTGGAATTTCTAGCTAAAAGTATCAGTCACTATTGAGATGTCTTCCTATACGGTATCATTAACAGGAAAATCGTCCACTTTACGAAGTATCCTTTTTCCAGCGTTACGCTTGCAAAAAGGAAGGTTTTGGGAGGCGGCACTATTGGATTTTACAACTTACAACTCTATCCCCAATGTTACGGAAGGTAAAAATAACGTATTGCATTATTATAAGGGAAAGGATGCCAGTGGAAAATTTACAGACTTACAAGAGTGCAGGTTACCCACAGGTTCTTATGAAATTGATCATATAAATGAATTTTTGCAAACTAAAATGGGAAAAGACAATATAACATTAAAAGGTAATAATAATACGATGAAAGCTGAAATTACTTCCAAATATTATATAGATTTCACTCAACCAAACTCAATTGGTGATTTATTAGGATTTTCCAACGATGAGCCTGTTTTAGAACCAGATGTAACACATTCCGGTAAGAAAACAGTAACAATATTAAAAGTCAATAGTATAGACATAACTTGTAACATTATACAAGGTGCTTACAGGGATGGGGCTAACACCCACATCATACATACTTTTTACCCAAGTGTACCACCTGGATTTAAAATTGTTGAAAAGCCACAAAACCTGGTATATCTACCGTTGAACACCACTTTCATTTCAGACATCGTGTTGAGCGTATTGGATCAAGACGGTAACTTGGTAGACTTCAGAGAAGAGCCTATTACGATTAGATTACATTTAAAATCGACACTTTAATACAAAACCATGGGTTTAACATTTAAAAGCGAACAACCTACGGGAAACCGCATTAGTAGCTCTTCAGCTGTGGAGGAGTTAACACGCGAGAACATTCGTTTCTTAGAGAGAATTGGATTAAAATTAACCGAGTATGGATATACTGGATATAGCGCAGGGTCCAACATTCGACGAAACCCTATGGGAAAAAGAATATCACACCCACAACCCTTACACTTCATCGAAATTAAACAATAACGATGAAATTCGTATTCCCATACAAAATCAAGACATTTACACACTACCATGTGAAAGTTACTTGTATATTGAAGGACAAGTTACTAAAAAGGACGGTACTACTGTTGGTACAACAGTTCCATTTATAAATAATCCTATGGCTTTCCTATTTGATGAAATTAGATATGAAATATCAGGTGTAACAGTTGATTCCACTAAAAAAGTAGGTATTACGACAACTTTAAAAGGATTAACATCTATAACACCCAATGAAACCAATTTACTTAAACCTGCCGGATGGGTATTACCTACGATTGACACGATCACTCCAAATCCAAATGGATATTTTGATTTTCATATTCCATTACGTTTGCTGCTTGGTTTTGCTGAAGATTATAGGAAAATAATATTAAACGTTAAACAAGAATTAGTTTTGTTGAGATCTTCTAACGATAAAGACATTATTAAAGCTGCAGATGCTACTACAGATGCGACTTTAGAATGGAAATTAAAATTAGACAAAATTGTATGGAGAGTTCCACATGTTAAATTGGCTGACGAGCATAGAATGCTACTTTTAAGAAAATTAAAAGCCGATCGTGATATTGTTATTCCATTTAGAAGTTGGGAATTTCATGAGCATCCCAGTTTACCTACTACGGATCGACACACTTGGACTGTTAAAACATCGAATTATGTAGAACGAGCCAGGTATATTATATTTGGTTTACAAACAGGTAGAAGAGACGCCATTACTAAACATGCAGGACAATTTGATCATTGTGACTTGAAAAATATTAAAGTTTATTTAAATTCACAATTCTTTCCATACGACAATTTAAATGTGTCATTCACTAAGAAGAAATACAGTATATTGTACGATATGTACGCGAGATTCCAAAGTTCATATTACGGTAAAACAAATACACCTTTATTACCACCTGACAAATATTTCGATGCCTACCCAATAGTTGTAATCGATTGTTCTAAACAAAATGAATCAGTAAAGTCTTCAAGTGTGGATATAAAAATAGAAATGGAATTCAACGATGCTATACCGGCTAATACAACTGCATACTGTTTAATTCTACATGATAAAATCGTAACATACACACCTTTAACTGGAATTGTTAAAAATGTATTGTAAGAACCGGTTTTGTTTCATTCCGCGAGTATAAAAGCAGAGCGTACAGACCGCTCCTCATCAGTTTGTTGCCTACTGTTGTATGGGTAGCATCGTATTCAATATGGCTTCTCCTAGTGGTACACCTGAAAATGTGGTAGATATTGAGAAGGAGATATCTGAGTTTTTAGATCCTCAAGGTCACCAGGAAGGAGGTGAACAAAACGTTTGCGGACAACTTCACGCCAGTAATAATGTTGAAGAAAAAGGTAAAAGAAGAAAGACTATACAAAAGAGAAAAAGGGATATTGAAGATAATATTTCTCCAAACATATTGAGTGAGGTATTTTTGCGAATATTTTACCCAATCTCTTCCAGTTTGGATAAAAGTGTTTTAATCGGTGTTATGAAATCTACAGATTATTCCCCTACTGTAATTTTAACTCATGGACCCAAAATGATTTTGTTTACGGACAGTGCTTGGGAATCGTTTATGAAACATTTGCATCTACTAGAATGCTATTTAAGTAGTAACATGTTTGGAAGAAAGACAAGAGTAGGACTTTTGGATTCAAATGTGGAAATTGATATCATTAAACAACGTGGTGATCATCAGCTACGGTTTAGAGACACAACAAGACATGATAACAAAATTCAACTTAATCGAGAGGAGTTTTTCATTTTAACTTGTGCTACTGAACCTATAACAAGATACTTGAGACAACTGGTGTTTTCAAGTTCGATTATTAAAGATTATCTGGAAGACACATTGGACAAACAACCGGACGCACCTATATTATACGGACCTGTGGATACTTCTATATTTAATAGAGTTCCTCATGAAGTACAGATGTGGAGACAATTGGAAAAGTACGCTCAACTACATAAGAAATCAGTAAAACAGGAAGAAGAGGAAGATGGAGGAGAAGAATCAAGTGTTAGTGATGAAAATGAAAATAAGGAAAATATAAAGATGGAAACTTAAATGACAATGGTTAGTTTTTAAAACAATAACCAACATTTTGTGGGGTTAGGCCTATTGGGGACGGTGCCCACGTTAAATATACACCAACGCGCCAACAACTGTACGGCCTGGTATAAAAGTAGTACCTACCGTGGTGTGGAAATCAGTTGACCTCCTGACTTCGTAATGAGCAGACGTGTGACCTTCAAAATGGACAAGGGAGAAGAACAACAAGTAAAGTCCAAGCCTGGTATTATTGAGTTTCAAGCGTTTCGTGGTAATGATGATAGATTCATTATAAAAGAACTTGTGTTTTTGGACATGAATACAAGTGTTCCTTATTCGTTTTTATTTAAACCACCATGTTCTTATTCGTCTTTAACTAGTAAAGCCGCTACTACCAACAGATGGATTTCAAAACACTTCCATCATATCGATTGGTATGATGGTTTTACAAGTTACACGGACTTGTATCACATTATGCATCACTTTTCAGACAAGTTTACCAATATTTACACAAAGGGGCTGGAAAAGAAAAGATGGATCGAAGGATTTACTCATGTTCCGGTTAATGATGTGGAATTGGATAAGAATTATCAATACATGCTGGAAACCATATGTATTTGTACAAAAAGCCCAGAACATGATAAAGATAGACATTGCGCTTTGAAAAATGCCTATAAACTCGCCTCTTACCTTCAAAGTGGGGAATTGGGGAGTGGTGGGGGTAACGGAGAGTATATAAGTGGGGAGCAGACAGGGACCTGGCATGAGTATTACTCGAGATTCCGAGACGACAACATCTCCGAGCAAGAAGACGATCTGTAACCTGACCATGGCATCTCACCAGTTCCTTCAGACTTTGGTCGAGCAGTTCAATGCTCACTCCAAGTCAACAATATTACCTGTAAAGAAGTGCTCGGAACTAAAAGACGAGAAGCACTACATAATCCATGCTATGAAGAAGATGGAGACTACAGTTGGGGAGGCCATCTGCTGCAGTCTCAGCGAGGCACCGTTTACTCCGGGGGATGAACCAAAGTTCCAGGTGTACCTGCCCAAGAGATTCGTCCATCTTCTACAAAACGAGGATCTTCGCTCTATTCAACCCGGATGTCTATACCTGGTGTCCCACGGCTGCACGGGTAGCAATTCTACAGAGTTGACCATCCACATCGCTGACAAGCAGCAGTGTTAGATTTAAGTTCTAATGTTGTACATATGTTGTTGTAATGTTTTATAAATAAACGAATCATAAAAGACAAAAAAAAAAAAATAAAAAAGAAAAACAAAAAAATGCAACATATCAATATGTGACAGACTTCATGTATTGATATGTTGCATTTTTTTTTTAAACTTCGCGGGTGACCTTGACCTTTGACCTTTGCATTTCACAATTACCCCCACTACTGTAATTACCCCCACTACCGCACTAGGATTCAAACCTGCTTGGATGCGAAAAACGGTCAGTCTGTTGCCAACTAGCAAACGATGAGCACCTTGTACGAGCTTTGCATACAACGAGTTATAACTCACAAGGACTTGTTCCCAACATGTTTACAAGACAACATCCCACTAACAATAAAAGAAGATGTCAAACGCTACAGGAGGGAAAATACAGGGTATTCGGAATACTCCTGGTATAAGTTCCACGACGGGGAAAAGTTTTGTAGGCCTTGTGGCGAGGCCGCCGTCAGAGACCTTCGGCGATTCGTACAGGATGGTGGTATAAAACAATTCGGATTTCTAGCGCCACTGTTTCGATTTGAAAATTACAAGGACACCTGCGCTATTTGTTCCATTCCATTGTATCGATGGAAAAAGTTTAGAACTGTTTAATTGGATTTTCTATACCCCCACCACTATTACCCCCACCACTTTTTCATGTACCTCCAAGCGCTGTGCCTCGGCTTCATTTCTACTCCAGCAGCCAACCTAGCAACATCAAGATGTCTCTGAACGTTAGTTGCGCAAGTTACGAGGAGGTGAGCATCAAGACTCAGCAGGAGCTAAACGACTTATACAAGGAGTTGCAGCTGATGGTGGCACGAGGCTACCGTATAAATGTGCAAGTTTACGCTTGCAATATACGGAACACCCGGCAGTCAAAGGAAGAGCCTGGACACTCCTCGACGGCTTCCTCACCAGCGTCCATGAAGACCGAGCCAGACAACTTGGACTACTTCAGCTGACTAGCAGTTGTATTTCTTGTCCTAACCATTGTAGAATATGTATATTTTTTCATTATATTAAAGAAGTAAAAGAGCAAAAACACCTATCTTGTTACTGACATATAAGCTCAGTAACAAGATAGGTTTTTTTAAAACACAATTTGGATGACCTTGAAACTTCCCCCTCCACTGCTTTGTTACCCCCACCACTTGACTATTGGTGTACATGGCACATCGCAATTGGAAACCTCATTCCATCTTCAACAGCCACACCGACAACATCAACAATGGCAAACCTACCAACAGATGAAAGATGTCCTCACGCATGTTGTGACTTCGTCCACGAGTTGGAGAAGAGGATGCAGGAGAGGGCGATAAGAAGAAAACAGATCCACTCAGAAAATATCATGATAGTCAACGGCTATCTTTTATTGTTCGGCCTTATTATGGTTGTACTTTTCATACTGTATGGCATAGTCACATGTGTCGGCAAGGTTGCAGAAGAAAACGCTCGCCACCATCAATTGGAAAGTTTCAATGTTACTTTGTAAGTTTTCCTTTTTTTAAAACTCCGTTTGGATGACCTTGAAAATTCCCCCACTACTCCACCACACCCCCCACCACTTCACCATGTTCCTGCATGAGCATCACATCAACCGTCATTCCTTGTCCGACAAGCAACCATGGCAGACAACAACACCATCAGCCAAGCTGACTCCACTACTGATGTCGGTACAAGTACGGGTTGGACACTGTCGATCGATAGTGTACACTATTTGGAGTCAATTTGCGAACGTATGAAGGAAATACTGCGGGACAACCCTGGGATCATAATACAAATGAATTTAAATTATGATTGGTCCCAAGTTAGAATGCAAGGGGACGACAACAACGGTCAACAATCTCCACAATATTCGCCCATGTCCCCGATCTATCCTTACGGCGAGTCTGACATCGATGAAGATGAGGCTGATGAAGATGCAGGGGACAACGAGGCTGAAGAGGAGTAAGCTTCATTCCTTTTTTTTAAAACCTAAATTGGATGACCTTGAGAATTCCCCCTCCACTATTTCCTTTTTTAAAACCCAAATTAAATGACCTTGAAAATACCCCCTCCACGTACTTTTGGTTTACCCCCTCTACTTTTCAATACTGTTACCACAGTCTGTAGCTCACATCATTCCTTGCTTAGCTATCATGGCGGACAGCACTCTTTCTCGAGTTGACTCCACTACGGATGAAGAATGGCCATTTTCCTGGAATGTTCATCTGCAAGACTCGGCAGAAGTGGATATGTTGCATGAGAAATTGGTGTATGTATTAAACGAAAACCCCAACATTGAATGTAGAATGACTATGGATTTCGATGCGACAGGGGTCCACACTCAACCTTCCACTTCCAGCCAGCCTGAGCCTCAGCTACAGCCGAAGAACTTTACACATCTTTACACTCCAATACGGCCGGAGGATGTGGTTATCAGCGAGGCAGACTCTACTACAAGTTATATTGAGCCAACGAATTGGAAGCTTGTTGTTGACACCTTACACAAGGTCGACTTAGTTTGTGACAAATTAAAGGAATTGATGATGCAAGATCCTGGTCTTCGTTTTAAAATTGATTTGTTTTTCATCTGGGGAGCACCTGCACGGGGCTCTTCGTCTGACAGCTCTCCAAGTACAACGGACGAGGAGGAGGAGGACGACTAGTTATCTTTTTTAAAACTCCGTTTGGATGGCCTTGACCTTTCCCCCTCCACTGAGTTTATTTAAGGTGCACTCTCAATGACTGCACCATCATTTCATCGCGCACCTTCACCACAGCAACATGGAGAGTCAACTCAACTACTGTTGCGAACAGAAATGTTTTTCATGGCCAAATGACATTGATGTTGCGGATGGCCTGGCGTGTAGAAAATGTGAAGCTTTTGGTCAATGCATGTGTAAGTGCAAGACTTGGAAGAAGCCGAAACCAGAGTTGAAGACATTCCATGTGTACCAGATGAGAGGGCATAAGTACACTTGTTGCCCTGAACGTTGCATTGAATTCACACTAAAACAGCTAACTGGCTGCAAATTGTGCAACAATCATTTTGCAGGTTTTTGCAAACATTATTTAGGAGCCTGTCAGTACAGATCAACTTGGCATACAGAAGCACTCACTATCAATGAAATCGCTATAGATACACAAGAGTAGTCTTTCTACTCTTTTCTTTTTTAAAACTCCATTTGGATGACCTTGACCTTTCCCCCTCCACTCACCTTAGTTTATATAAACCCCATTCCCACTGACCACAGCATCACTTCATCGTGCTCCCTCGTCAAAGCAACATCAACTATGGAAAGTAAGCGCATCTCATGTTGCGAGCATAGGTGTTTAGAGATACAAGGCGTCACATATTGTGCAAAGAAGCGTTGGGAGGAAGAGACGGGGACAACCTATTGCTGTGAGGATAAGTGTTTCCTCTTACCAAAGTGGCAAGTGGATGGGCTGGCCTGCCGGCAATGTGAATGCTTCGGATGTTGCAGGTGTAGATGCAAGAACCAACAGCTGCCACCACCGGTACTACAAACTTTCAAAATCTACAAATCCAAATACTTTTATACTTGTTGTCCGCAGCGGTGTATTAAATTTCACTTCTCCAATCTTACCAATTGTCGGAAGTGCTACGGACAACCTGATGGGTGGTGCACCTGTTTTCTAGACTCCTGCCGCTACAGATCGGATTGGTTTACAGATCCGTTGGAAATTGATGAGGTCGCCCAGGAAGCACAAGAGTAGTCTTTCTACTCTTCAACTTTTTTAAAACTCAATTTGGATGACCTTGAGATTTCCCCCTCCACTTCCCCATATACCTAGAGTACACAGAGCCTGATAGTCAATCACTCGGTGGCTGTCGTGGGGTGCGCATCGGTGTCGGCGCTCCGTTGTTAGGTTTTCAAGGTCACAGTAATATCAAATTGTTGGTGTTGTGCTGGTTCAAGGTCACCTGAGGGATAACCGATTGCCCATTTAGGCAGAGTCATGTCAGAAACTCGAGTTTAACTTGGCACTTTTGCCGTTTCTCGTCGAAAATTCGCTCCAAGTGGTCAAGGTCACGGGGACTACGACTGAAACTCGGAGCGTAGTGCGAGAAACGGCAAAAGTGCCAAAAAATTTTAAGTTTCGGCGTGACCTTGACCTCAGTGGCGTCGGTGACGTCATTTTGATGACGTAAGGGGTGGTGACGTCATCAGCACGTCATTTCTGTGACGTCTTGGGTGTGACGTCATAGAAATGACGTCATTAGTGATGACGTCATCGATGACGCAATCGATGACGTCATCGATGACGTCATCGGTGAGGTCATTGACCTCGATGACGTCATCCCTCAGGTGACCTTGAACTGAGCCAGCACCAACAATTTGACACTACTCGCCCCATTTCAATTATACCTGTTTTTTCAAAAATTATTGAAATAATAGTTCATGATCAACTAGTTTTTTATCTTGATAGTAATGATTATTTTAATGCATCACAATTTGGTTTTAGAAAAGGAAAAAGCACAATCGATGCTGTAGATGCACTAGTTAGAGAGATTCTTAGTAATTTTGAGGGTAAGGCCTTTGCTCAGGCCACCTTTTGTGACCTGAGCAAGGCCTTTGATTGTGTCAATCACAACGAATTAATTCAAAAGTTAAATTATTATGGTGTGACTGGAATTTCATCAAATTTTTTTAAATCATATTTAACCAACCGTAGACAAAAGGTCTGTGTCAACGGAAATTGGTCCAAGGAGATTGGAGTTTTGACTGGAGTGCCCCAGGGATCAGTCCTAGGCCCTCTTCTGTTTTTAATTCAAATAAATGATCTTCCTAGCTCCGTTAAAGCAAAATCATTTTTATATGCAGACGATACCACTTTTTTTAATTCTCACTCTGATTTTCAACAGTTACTAGATTGTGCTAAAGAAACTATTGAAGAAGCTTCTAATTGGTTTAAAGCAAATGGGTTTTTACTAAATGAAGGCAAAACACAAAATATTTTATTCAGCTTGAGACAAAATCCAGTAGATGATCCTTCAACAAATTTTTGCACTACTGTTAAATTTCTTGGAATTTTTCTTGACAATGAACTGACATGGAATTCACATATCGAATTTCTGTCAAAAAGGTTGAGTAGAGTAATTTTCTTAATCAAACGTATTTTGCATTGTGTGCCTGAAAATTACATTAGATCTGTTTATTTTGCTTTTTTTCAATCGATAATTAAATATGGTCTTCTTATTTGGGGTAATTGTAGAAAAATTACAGATATTCTTATTCTTCAAAAGAGGGCAGTCAGAGTAATGGCAAAGGCTGGTCCCTTGGAGCATTGTAAGCCTCTTTTTATCAAATTAGAATTACAAACAGTGATAAACTTGTACATTCTTGATCTGGTCTCATTTGCTCTAAAAAACCTACAGTCTTTAAACCTAAATAGTGATTTCCATCAATATAATACCAGAAACAAAAGCAAAATAGCAATAGAACATTGTAGGTTAACTAAAACTCTTAACAGCCATATCATCATATCTCAAAAAATCTATAATAAATTAAAGCATCTTATTGACAAATATCCTATAAACATATTTGTCAAAAAATTTTACAATTGGCTTTTGGAAAATCCTTTTTATGCCCTCTCACAGTTTTTAGACCTTAGAGACATCTGTTTTTAGTTATTATTTCTTTTCTATGATATCTAAATACATTTGTGTAACTTCTCTTGTGTTTTAACCATAGTTATTATTATTTTTTTTAAGTTGTATATATTTGACTTGTCTGTATCTGACTGTATCTATGACTTTGTCAATGCATTTCATGTAAAATGGCAAATAAATTACTATTATTATTATTATTATTGTCCTATTGTGTTTTTTCATAGGCCTACCAATATTTTATAAAACTAGTTTAAGTTTTTTATTATGTAAAGGGCATTTGCTGTATTTTGTTTTAAGATATAATAAAACACGTTTTCTTTCTTTCTTCTTTCTTCTTTTATAGTCAAGAGTTTACTGAAAAACTAGTGATGTGTTGTTACTCAACTCAATTCTCGGTACCTTGGCTTAAGTCTCGGTTTTTGGCAAAAGTATCGGTCCCGAGAATCGATGTCAAAATCTCAGTATTGGTACTTCGGTACGTCGGTCTGTCTGTTTTACAACCAAATAAACTAAAACAAAGCGCGCCGACCATGATCGCTAACAATGCCAGTAGCTAGCCAGTACCGGATGAGGCTGGGGGATGCGGACACATGGCACTGCATCTCGCAGATCTGCAGGAATAGGGTGGGTACCAAGCCAGAGCACTACTGTACTGGACGGCCAGTTCAAGCTTTTAAATGATTTCTTTTGGAGATTAACTGAGAGTAAAAAGAGTTTAACAATAGTCAAGAGTTTACTGAAAAACTAGTGATGTGTTGTTACTCAACTCAATTCTCGGTACCTTGGCTTAAGTCTCGGTTTTTGGCAAAAGTATCGGTCCCGAGAATCGATGTCAAAATCTCAGTATTGGTACTTCGGTACGTCGGTCTGTCAGTTTTACAACCAAATAAACTAAAACAAAGCGCGCCGACCATGATCGCTAACAATGCCAGTAGCTTAAACTTGAAAGAATGTCCACAGTTCTCGAAAAATGACAATGCGATTGGAATTTGAGACAGACAAATCCAAACACAAAAACAACTCTGGAGGGAGGTTACATCCTGGGCAGAGAGGTGTGGGGTCAGTGGTCCTCCACAATAACTCCTTGATATTTCTACCTGATAATCTTCCTCTAATGAGATGTTTATAACTTATGCATTTCAAGATGTATGTGTAATTATTTGCACTCTACTACACCCTGGTACTCTTAATTTTTGTAACATTAAAAAAGTAACTGATATTGTTCTTTAAAGTGTTTTCTTCAGTTTATTGAGTACCTTTGTTTTAACCATGATTTTAAGTTATCCGTGACACTTCAATCAGTCAGTACATCGGTTAATCGGCAATTAATGTTCTTTTTTCTTTAACACCCGAGCCCAAGGTATGTTGAAAATGTTAGAATATAATATTATGCAGCTTGAAACATTTTATAACAATGACATATTTACTTCTGATTTCAGATAATTGCTGTCTGTGATTTCCTGAATTATTTAAACTACATACAACGAGGATTAGTTAAAAGTTCAGGTATGTATGAACACATTAAGCATTTAGTATTCTTTCATATATATTTTTTCCAATATATTCTATGTTGAAATAATTCCATTTTAGATCATAACCATTGGCTCTTCCATAGAGGTTTTGTTTTATTTGTGATTGGGTAAGTTTCCAAATGTTCGGGTTTACCCCTGACAGTTTGTATTTTGAGGGTCTGTCCGGTGTCATGTTTTTATGGAGTTTTAAGACTCCATAAACACTGCCCAAAACTTCCTGTGTTGTACTAAGAGGTATCTGGTAACCTCAGAAAATGGTGATAACCAAGAGGAGGTATTTAATAAATGTAAGCTAAAGGACTGGTTTATCATGATCCGAGTGTATCATCTCATCTATTGATCCAGTTATTGTTAAGGTTGTGAAGAGCTGGAACAAAATGACATTTTGGTTTACCTGCACATTAAAATTTAAAAGGTGTTCCATATTTAAGAATAAGTTGGAGCCTCCTTAAACCCTTCAAAAACATTAAAAACACCTCAGTATTGGATGGTATAAAAAAATTTGATGTAAAGAAAATATTTTTTTGTTGGTGAAGGTTGAATTCTTTGCCCTGTTACCTGATATATCAGTGAAAATAAATTGTATTAGGAAAAATAAATCATATAAGTAAGTAAAATTGAGTTACATACTTTTTAATGTCAATGGAAATTCTATTTTCACATTTTCAAACCACTTTAATTCAAGGTATGAGAGGAATAATGTAACTATTTAACAAAACACTTACCAAGTTTCAAAAAAATCTGTTGAAAAATGGTTTCCAAAACAGGGGAACTAGACATGTGGCTGACTCAGCCTTCTTCACTACTAGCTTGGTAATGAAGAATCTTAACATGTGAATGGGAATTTAACTTCATAATTTAATTTCTTCCGATTACTATAGACCGATTAGCATAACTGCTAGGTTATGCTTTTTAGACGTATTAACTGCATTTTTCCACTATGGTCAACTGACTAGTTGGGAGTCTTGGCATCAAAACTCGTATGGTCTGAAATTCAATACCCATACACTGTACACCATCAGAACACCCTACTTCTAGAAGTAAATTGATGGCTTCGCAATGTTTAATAAAGAGACATAAGTCAATGAAAATCATTTTCACAGACATCCTCAAGTACATACTTATCCTGTTTTAATAAGATCTTGGGTATGTCTAATTTTTCACATTTTCATTCATGTCTAAATCTGATGACCTTTTGTTTTGGTTTCAGTGCATGACATCTACTGGGAGATCATCAGGTTAAGGAAGGAGATGGTCCTCGCAAGGCTAGGACTGCCGTTGTCCGTCTGAGGCTGGCTGTGCCAACGACAATCCCACGGCTCAGCGTGCTGTGATCTAAGGTCTGCCATTAACTGTCTCAGATAAACCTCCATTCGTTTTACGTCAACTTCAAAATATGTAAATACTTACGGGTGCTAGTGGCACTTTTCTCTGTTACCATACAAATATAATGAACTCCGATATTATCTTCCATTTACATTGAATCACCAAGTCTTGTAAGTTTGTTAATGTTATATGGGTAGCATGGTATTGCCTGAGAAGTAAAGATCTGAAATTAAAAGTAAAAATTTATGTATCTTACCCAAATTTGAGTTGTTTTAAAAGTATGTTGGCTTTGTAGATAATTTTTAATTAGAAACTAATAATATTTTGGGTCGCTGATTTAAACACCAAGAAAATAATTTGAAATGTTATACAGATAAACAAAGATATACTAACTTAAGCAATTGTAAGACTGAGTGTCATAAAACCCCATATAGGTAAAGATTTAATAGTTGTTTCAGGAGAACTGACCAAGTTTTAAAAAGTGGTTAAAGTAATTAGTTTTTTTTTTTTTTAGTTTTAATTTTATCCTTTCTAAAAAGTGCCAAGTAAACTTTGTAAAAGAATATTTTTTGTGATAGTTTTTGTTTTATTCTAAAGAGTAAATATAGATGTAAATAATTTTAAATATATGTGTTTTTACTGTGGATTTTTTATGTTACAACGATTGTTTGCATTTATTGAATAAAGCATTTTCAATTAAATGTCTTATATTTTGTAGTTTCGGAAATAGACTACATGTTATTAAGGATTGTTAAACATTTGATATAAATTTTATTGTTGTAGATAAATAATATGTGTACAGCTGTTACAATCTGTAAAACAGGAAAAAGGTTCAACAACATTCACTGATCAACATTTATTAAAGTTTAATTTTATAACTCCTAAAAATTCCTGTTTTCCTCAGCACTTGTTAGCAATTCACTGCAATAAATTTATGGTCCCAATGTTATCTCTCTATCTTGAATTATTTATTCATCACCATGATATTTATAATATATGAATCTATGATCTGTTATAATGGAAAGATTTTATCATTTTTTAATGTTTTTGTATGTTTACATAATATGTTTTGTAAATATTGTGTAAATTCAAAATTAATTATTCTTCAAGAATTTATAATATTTGTTAACCAAAGAGTAGTTTAAGGTGTTTTATTTTAAATACCAAATGTTTCAATATCATTGGTTTTATTTTTAACTAAGTTACAAGTATAATTTTTAAAATTATATAAAATACAATTATTCACAGTGTAATAATTCTATGTAAAAAATATCAGTGGATCACTTACAGATCCTCAGAACTATCACTTTCCAAAAATTGCCAATGATAGTGAAATGACTAATTTTCTGTTTAATTACTCCAGGAAACTTCCTCTAATCCGGCATCCTATGATCCGGCAAGCTTGATAATCTGGTATGGCTTTCAGAAAAATCTTTAGTGATAGGTATAAAAATAATAATGAGTGTTCAAGTTTTTTTGGGATTGGAAGTCACAAGGGGACAACATTGTGCCATACAAAGCACTTTGGAATACGTGGTGAGGAGTCGAGTTGTATTGATCTAACAACTGGTGACATAGTATAATTTCTCATTTTAGTTTAATAATCATGTACTTTTAAGGTGTGAAGCATGTACTTTTTGTTAAGGAGGTATTTTTATTACAGTATGTTATTCAATTTTTTTTATACTGTAGGTAAAATATGTCTCTTTAGGTTTGATAACTGAGCAAAGGCTTTTTTACAGTTGGGACACTGATGAGGTTGCTCACCAGTATGGGTCAAAATATGTTCCTTTAGATATGATCCTTGGGTGAATGTTTTATCACAGTTTTAAATACATTTAATGTATTTTTTTCTTGAATTCATATTTTCCCGATATTCATCCTGTAATCCGGAATGTGTCCGGAAAGTCCCAGACATGCTGGATCAGAGGAAGTTTAGTGCACACAACAGAACTTTAATTACATAATAATTGTGATATTAATCAATGAATACTGCAATGATATGTGAAATATATATTGTGCTGATTGTGAATACGATTAAAGCCATATCTTAAAAAGTGTTTTTCCACCTTTGACTTATTTTCATCCTATATCAGTGTTTTTTTTTTGTTTTTAGCGAATTTCCCATAGGGAATAAGCTATTACCGTAGGTCTCATGGTAAGACCTAAGCCCGGGACCATGTTACTTTTTCGTTTTGAGGTGCCCAGAGACCAAAAATAATAGTCATTAAAATTTTTATATATATATATATGTATATATGTATATATATATATATATGTGTCCCTAGACACGATAACTCTCGTAAAAATGGTCCGATCGACACCAAATTTGGTAGAGATGTGTAATCCTACGTTTATTCGGATGAGTTCGTAAACCAGACATATCGACCTACCGGAAGGGGTAGTTTTGGGGGGTTTTGTACCCCAAAAATGTTTTTTTTTGCATTTTTCATATGTAAATTTTAAAAATTTTAAATTTTTATTTTGACCATTGGATTTAGCTTAAAAAAACACACAATTTAGTATCTGGAAGCTTCGCTCTATCTCCATTGGTTACCGAGATATTAAAAAGTCTAAAGACAGTACATTGTATTTTGGGGCTCCAATGTTAATCTTATGGAGAATTGGGATGTATTAAATTAATATTTCACTTATTAACCAATATTTTTCGATGAAACTTGAAATTCAGCTTCATTTGGTTGAGATTCATCCATTTATGGTAAAAAATCTTGGTTTTTGTGCTTATCATGGCAGCAAACCTGCATACTCTTTTCCCATGTTAATCATATGGAGAACAGGCAAACTCCTTTATCAATGGACAGATATTGATGAAACTTAGTACATGGCTTCATATGGTCGAAATAAATTTTTTTAAATGATAAAAACCTACTTTTAGTGTTCCCCATGGCAGCATACCTGCATACTCTTCCTATATTTATCATAAGGAGAATAGACATTTATTTCCCTATTTATGAGCATGTGATTTTATTTGGTTTACAGTACAGTTTTATGTGGTCAAAATTAATATTTTACTAATTAGGAAATTCGCTGAGTACGCAGGTCTGCTGCGACGGGGAGTATTTTTTTTACCGGTTGGTGGTAAATAGTGTCCCTGTTCAGCGGTCAAGAGCGCCTCCGACTGTAGATGAATACCGCCCCCGATCAACAGTAAAAAAAGAAACGGCTCGGGTATAGCACCAAATATATTTGGAGGTAGGGGGCCGCCTTCCGTCACTTTCGCCTAGGGCGCCAGAAAACCTAGGGCCGGCCCATCGAATAACCTCAGACAATCCAAGGTTACTTTTATTTTAAGGTTAGGTTTTTACAAACCCCCTATCCTCACAGGAAATTCTCTTAAAAATACAATTTATAGATGTAGGAGAATTTATAGTCACAGTTCACACCGAAAAGAACTAAAGTCAAACATGTAATAAACTTGTTCCTATAAACAAACAAACTGACAGGTTGCAGACTGCATGTTCAACTCCCCGAAACTACCTGACATTCCAGTAGCTTGAAGAGCTAGTGACAATTCACTACCACTCATTGCGTTTGGCATCGGAGTTAATTTAACAGCCAATCACAATACTGTTAGAATCTGTGACTCCATTCTTTCTGCTGTTAATAACTTCATGGACACACTAATACAAGAAGTTTCAATATGAGTATTATGAAACGGAAAGGCCCGAAGACACACCAAAAGTTTCCAAGCTTAGACGAAAATATTTATTTTCACTTAAATGGTTGTTATGTTTGTTAGAAACATGGATCAGTTTGTTAACCAATGCTTTTGAAAGGTTATTGTGTATAGGCTCACACACAACTCGTACAATAAAAATAATACTTTTGATGTTTATTTAAAGTATTTATTTAACTAAACCTATAAATCACAAATATTTTTACTTTAGGCAAAAAAATGGCCAAAAATTAAAAGATAAAAATTCAACACTTTGATAACTCGGAGTCTCAGATAACAAGGAGGTTCGGATAACCCAGAGGCTTGGATAATCGGGAGTCTACTGTATTAGAATAATACAAGTGGATATTAAATGGCACAACAATATAGCATTAGACTTTGAAGCAAGAAAAGTTTAAACGTCTTTAAAAAATCTGTTAATTTGTTTATCCAAAATGTATTTATTATGGCAGAACCCATCTATGGTTGCACAGTAAAACTTCATAAACTCGACTCAAATGTGAACTTTAGGCTCTGTCAAGTTAGGTAAATGTTGGATTTTCTAATGCTGCCATTACTCCCACCCTTTACTTGATCAGACTGAGTAAACCTGGCTTTCAATGATGATTAGTCTACATAAAAGCACGAAGATTGTAATTTGTAATTGTAATTGAAGATTGTAATCATAATTTCTACAGAAGATTGAA
Source organism: Neoaliturus tenellus (assembly GCA_030545055.2). Taxonomy (NCBI): domain Eukaryota; kingdom Metazoa; phylum Arthropoda; class Insecta; order Hemiptera; family Cicadellidae; genus Neoaliturus; species Neoaliturus tenellus. The sequence continues at coordinate 153,114,841 of CM061531.1, forward strand.
TTTTACCACGTTAAATGGCCAAAAATACCGGGCAAATATTGTGATATCATATGTCAGAGACGGTTATATCGCAGGAAAGGCCGCAGAATGAACAGAGCCATGCCTAATGACTGTAAATTCAGAATAACATAAACGATTGGGCCCACCCTGTTATGTTCAGCTATCCAGAGTATTGAGATTTTAGCAGTCGGGTTAGCGGGGGTTTTTTCTAATACCCATCAAATTCAATTTCGTTTCAGAATTGAAAACAATAAGGACGTAATCCATCATTTAAAAATGAGGTTGGAATTTTATTGATACCATCGTTTTTTAAATTAAATATATTATCTTACAATAAATACAATAGTATACACATGTAAACAAACATATAAGAATATAAAAGAGAGAGGAGGCACACAGTCAGTTAGATGGATGTCCGGGGCAAAGATAGCAGTCTGGTGGTTGGAGCAGGGGCAGAGCCATCTGGTGGGGACTCTGGCGACGCCGGGATGTTGCCCATGGTCGGACGACCCTCCACCTACAACAGCAATGTTGGATGAATCATATGCGTGGGTCGTGCAGAAAGTGAAGAACATTTGATTGACGCCCCGGATCACCAGCATTGCCACTGTGTGTGCCCAATTAGCTCTAAATCAAATCTAAAATTTGTTTATTAACATAAACTAGTTCAAACTAATATCGGATGTGTCTTACATTGAAATTTATTCAACCGAATACAATGAGATAAAATTAATTATGATAAGTAATGGTAAAATAAAAATAAAAATAAAATATACTTGCAGACATTTTATTATCTATATAAAAGAAAGTCGTGTTAATTACACCACCTACATCTCAAGAACGGCTGAACTGATTTCACTGAAAAATGGTAATAATAATAATTATCGTATGGCTTTTAGTGGAGGGAGATCAGCAATTAACTGATAGTTCTCCTCGCCTGAAATGCCTGCACTTTTTTTTGTTTTCTATGCAGGAGGACCAACGGCTTAACGTGACTTCCGAACCACGGGAGCGGCCGAACGATCTTTTTGTCCCCGAGCCGGGAATTGAGCCCGGGCCCGCTGGGTGATAACCTAGAGCTCTACCACTGAGCTACGGCCGCTGCCTGAAAATTGGTGGAGAGGTAGTTTAGAGCCAGGAAGAACATATAGGATACTTTTTATCCAGCAGATTCCTCCATAGGGCTCCACCCCACAGGTCTTCAAAGTTACCGTGTCTTATGAAAGCAACATTTTTGAATTGGAACATAAAATTACATTATGAATAATAGTTCTATAAAAAAAAACAGCTTTTTTCATTTAAAGTACTGAGGGATGATCGGTAACAAATAATTATAGTACATACATGTACTATAATTATTATTAGTATTATTATTAGTAAAAGCCCTCTAGTCCGGCCTCGGATGGTTCGGCCTCTGTATAATACGGCCGTGATATTCCGGAAATGAAATGTTTAGCCCCAGGTTTTTCTTACATAAAAATAGACAAGAATAAACTTGTCCCATGTTATATCACTAAAATATATCAGTTAAATTGACAATTTCTGGACGATTCAGTTGCGGATTTCTTCTAAAACTTTGTGTTATTGTTCTATTGTTCTTTAATCGTTAGCTTTTAGTTGGGTGCTTCGCGGCCCGATCATCGGTGTAACATGGAATTTTGGTCACTATAGACAGATTCTGTCGCTTTTGGGGTCCCATTTATACGTTAGGGCCTTCGTTGACAGAAGACCAGAATTACTGTCTGTTAAACGCAGTTTCATCGCTAGCAGCTGCTTGTACGTTCCCGATCGTCAGTTTGGCGCTACAACGTCTGAGAGGGAGCAAATCATGATAGTTAAAAAGTTGATACATAGTGTTGATTGGGCAAGTTTGACACCCTTCATTGTTAAATACATCCTAATAGTTCATTGTTGGAACAAACATATAATACAGGTCTCTGTTTAACCCGTTTAATAAACCACCGTTTGATCCAGCCACTTCAAAATCCGGCCGCTGGTCCGGTCCCGAGGTGACCGGATTGTTAATAGCCGGATCAGGTTAGGCTTCTACTGTATTGTAGACTTGTGGTGAGTGAGCACGGCGAACGAGCTAAACCTGAGGGCTGAAGCTAAACCTGAAGGCCTGAAGGGCAAAAAATTCCTCAGATTGGCATTGCAAAGCACGCCGGGTTAGCTAGTTTATTAATAAATAGTGAATAAATTGAATTTAACGGACGGCATTTTGTCTTAGCTGATAGCTACTACATAAGACGAGTTTCATCTGTGATGTCGGCCAAAGTGTATTTTTGATTCAGGAAAATGTGTGTCCACATACATTGGCATGAACTCAGCAAAATCTTCACAAACGCTTTTAAAAATAAAATTCACAGTCTCTTTTGCACATTTTATTTTTTGAAGGTTTTCCCAACAGGCATCCAACTTTGTTGTTCCTCCCCTTTTCATAACGTTTACTGACATTAAATCCATACAGTCCCAAAACCAGTTGCTACATTGCACCTCACCTTTTCCGGGAGTTTCATTGGGTGCAACCATTCCGGAATTTTACTGAGCAAAGACGTGCGACTGCACAATTAACAAAATTCAATTCACACTGACATCATGTATACATAGTTGCAGTGCTGGAGAATTGGGGCTGTATCAAAAGTGTTCTTAACCTTCTGGACGACCTAAATTTATGCTTAAAAAGCTGTTATGCACAAGAACAAACATTTTAAGAACATCGATGGATTTTTAGCAGGTTGTTGATAGTTCAAAAAGAACTCATAAAAAAGTAAGATGTAAATAATTTATAGAATAATTTCAATCGAAAATTAACAGCTGTTGCAGCTGATGTTACTTCTGATAAATCTCTACAACAATTATTGATGTTGTACGAGTGTCGTTGAATGATTGATTGGCTTACTTTACTAGACTTCCTGAGACGGTATAAGAAGAGAAAAAAAAGATAAAGGTCTAAGTCAACAGGACGCTTGTAATGGATGCCAAAACTTTACCTCAATCAGAAATTATTACTTTTTAATAAAGCTATTGACATTTTGAAAATTTTTACAAATGAAATAATTTTAAAGTGCAGACACATTTTTAGATTACTTAGGTTTGCTATCTAATATCCACTTAAAAAAAAAAAAATCAATAGCAAATTACAGTTGATATTTACATCAAACAAGGTTCCACTGGACAAAGTGCAATGGCTCAAACCAGGCCTCGAATGGATGATATAGCCAAAGTGGCAAACAGTCTAACATACTTCTCATTAAACAATCATAAACCTTACATTAAAATGAAATATTCCTAGATAATCAATCTTTTGATGTCTATAAGTTTGAATTTCAACCTTTCATCTTCAGATAAGTTTTGTACTCTTGGCTGCGTGCGTTAGCTGCCTACGGTCCTTGGCTTCTTGTAAGTCTTTCTTTGCCTTTCAACAGTTGATGGTACATCAGTTCTGTTCTGAGATAGGAAAAGAGTCTTGTACTGACCGTGAGTCTGTTGAGACTCTTGAGAGTCCGTTTGCGAGGGGCTCGACTCTGCTCGCTACTCAGTAGGTTGTCCAGTCGAGTTTTGAGATCATGTTCGGACTTGCTCGCTAGGACTGGTCCTGCGTTGTTATTGGTCTCTGCAGCATCGTCCTCCAAGTTCTCTTCATCAACTTCCTGCAAAATATAGGATTAAATAATAATAATAACAGTAATGGACGTCTGTATTAGGGCGTTTCTTACTACAACTGGTTTTCAGAATAACTATAATTTTAAGGCTAATCTAACTTGAACTACAAAAATTTATAGGAATGTCTTCGAGTACTGTCTCTTCAATTGCTATATATTGTGTTGGTTTCTAATTCAGATACATACTTTGGTATTTTATAACTTTAATACATAAAATTTATAACTATTTCTGCAGATTTATTTACTTTTAGGATGTGTAACTTATAATTTTGTCTTGTAGATTCTCTTGATATTTTATAAATGATATCATGATAAATTATGAAAAATATGAAGCAAAATTTTTGGTTGTGAAACACGAGTTCACATATTTTGAGATATTATTTATAGCTGAGATTGGTAGTTGGAGTGGGACCGGACCCATTCCAAAATGTTATGTAATTTGTTCTTTTCTATTGAGTTGGCTTTATATACTCGTCTATAAAGCTGTATATATGTAAACTAATATATATACAGTTAAAGCCACCCTCAGATATATGAGTCGTTAGGAAACTTTATGATTGTTAGGACTGGATTTAAGAAGAGTTTTTGTGTAGACAATCTTATAATAAGGTACCATAATATTAAAACCATAATATATTAATTTTAGACAGCCACATCATTAGTGACCCATTTAGGGAGCCATTATACTGAAAATTGGGCTCAAAACTATCTTCTGGATTTGGATCAGAGATTCAACAAAGATTAAGCCCCCCACCTTCCCTCTAGCCCCAACAAGAGCCTCCTGACCCTTTTCGACCCAGGAGGGGCCCTGGGGGTTGACCCTTTTTAGGTCTGGGAGTAGTGAACCCAGTTTATGGGGTTGAAATTGAGTTTCAGCTCACTGCTTTCCTCAAGATGTTTTAATTAATGATTCAGTAGACTCAAAATAGGACAGGTATTCCTGTACTTGGAGGTGATATCTTATTTTTTATTTAGGGCTGGCTCTAGATTTTGTGGTGGCAAAAGTCAATAGGCAAAAGTGTCGATAGTGCCCTCTCCCCTTAAACCTGCCCAATTTTATTTAACTGTTATTAAGAAAAAAATAATTTTAGCCAATTAATACTTCTTTTGTCAACAGTTTATAATGATATAAAGCACTCTGTGTGGTAGAACCATTTTACAAATATTGTATAAAATATTTGCACACAAATTTTTCTTTGCTAACGTTCAGAAGTTCAAACATAAAATAAATTATTGTACTGGAAATCAAGGGTGTTTTTCACCACCGATCGGCGGTGCTCCTTCCTGTCAATCGTTGGCGCTCGCTCGTCCCTTTCCAACTATCAAGGACTCTTTTGACTGCCGATTAGAGATGCTCACCTTCGCAAATTGTGAGCTCTTCTTACCACTGAATACCACTGAGGAGCTTGCCTCCACCAATCTTCTGCATCCTTTTCCACTAAGGCGCTCTTTATTTAAAATCGGTTGTGCCCTTTGCCGTTAATCGAGGGTGCTTTTCGCTGTCAATCGGGGGCACTCGTTGCAATTGATCCTTTGGGCATCAATTCCCTAGGACTGTCTAGTTCGCCTATATGGTAGAATGGGCCATGTTTTTATCTAGATTTAATTTGGCCGATAATCACTGCAAACCTTCCCAACCTTACAACAGATTATTAGTATTATGATATTATTGCAGTATTGAAAACAATTTTGGAGTAAGTTGTTTTGATTCTAACCAAATTGTCCAGTACTGTGCATTCCTCACGTTATAGCCAGCCTGTACTCGTGTGGTGTACCTGTATCTCGGAGAAGGTGACGGGCTGTGTCCGGTAGCGGCCGCGGTCCCTTGGCCTCTTGTCCGTCCGCCGCAGTATCCGTGACAACGGCTCCGGGTACACTGTGTCCATCTTGTCCCTACAACACATCAACTCGCAGATAGTTTTCTATCATTGGCTACATACTCTAAAGAGAAATCTTGTATGACTTCTCATCCAATAAAATAGTTTAATACCCGAATTAGGACATGTTCATATGTTTGGCCAGCAACCGATGTTGTAAAATTATTTAACTGGTTTAACAGTGCTGCAAAAACACATTTTCACAACATAAAAGGAATCCTCAATTGTAAATTATATCATCCATGGTTGAGTTAAAGAACTCATTTACCTGTTATATGTCATTTGTATCCCGCAGGATTAGGCGCAATCGTAAATCTGTTTCAAGAACTGGGACAGTGGCGTCGTCCTGTCCTACTTGGAGGTCACGAATTGTGGAGAGTTATAAGCGATGGCTTGTGGATGCTATATTGTCTGGTGGGGATTAACGTCCGCACTAGTTCATCCATAATAATAATAATAATAATATTATTATTATTATTAAAGACAAATACACCAATTCGTATATATCCTATACTATATAATACGAGCAGTGTCTGAAGGGATGTGTGTTCCACGATCTCGAAATTGTGTAGATTTTGCTTAAACTTTTCATTTAAGAGTGTTTTGGCCCAAAAACAAGTTTAAAAACAGCCTCAACCCTAGGAAAAATCTAATTTGGTCTAAAACTAAGTTTAAAAATCATAATTTTTAACATTGGTTGTATGGGTTGCGTTAAAGACTAACGGGTTGCTATTTTGGTAACAAAATAACAACGAAAGGTCCACACTAGTGAATACTAGTTCATCCATAAGTACCATCCTCATAATTAGACCAATTCGTATATGGGAGGTTGAAATTGTGGTTCGGATCCCACGTTAAACTGTAGGTCGCTAGATACCATTGGCTGTTGGGTTATGAATTAACAGTACTGTCTAAGGAGAATGTCGGCCTTAGTCAGTAACAAGACTACAAGATCGCGCCACAATCATCCTACACTCATCCCTCATTCATACTTGGCTTTAAACTACCTATTGAGTTAGGTCGCCATTTCAATAAAGGTATTAAAGGTAAGGTAAAGGTACAAAAATAATGGAACATTAATGTTAAGCAGTCTTTTTGAAACAGCTGATAACTGTGAAGAGGTATAGTTGGTTGTTGGAGGAAATTTAATAGCTATATATTACTATGACGCTATTACAAAAGTGAATTAAAACAAATGAGCAAGGCTCGATTAACCTGGTACTTTAAAAATATAAAGTGAGAGAACAGTTAATAAACCAAAATTTTTAAAAAAAAGATTTACAAGATTTTCTTTTTGAAAAAAAGTCATAATTATAATTTTTTCCCATTTTAAATGCCTGATGTAAAAGAGAAGATGCTCCCCATAATTCAATGCCATAACTTATAACAGGGAAAAAAGACCATAATAAACCATAAACTTTGTTGGAGTATCAATAACTTCATATAGAATAATCATTTGAAAACAGATTGAATTTAACCTTTTAATTATTTTACTAACACAGGCTTTACAGCTTAAATTTGAATCAATATCTAATCCTAAAAAGTTAACAGAGTTTTCAGTTGAGAAAGAACTTCCTTGAAAAGAAAATTTGTATTCAGAGCTATCCCTGCTTTGAGCAGTTTGAAATTTAACTAATTTAGTTTTAGAACTGTTGAGCAATAACCCATTTACTGAGAACCAATTATGCAATTCTTTAAAAGCATGTTGAAATATCAGTTTTAAATTATGGTTTGAATTTGCATTCATAATTGCTGAAGTGTTATTCTCTGCATAAAGAACAAGTTTTGGCGATACATTGTCTGGTAAATCATTAATATACAACAAAAATAGTAATGGACCTAAAATTGAACCCTGAGGTACTCCAAATTTTATTTTACACCAATCTAAAATATATTCAAGTTATCCTTATACACTATTGTCCTCTGATAACAGGATGAGAAATATTATTTGATCCAAGACACCACTGAATCACTAAAATTATATAGTATTTAAGTTTCCCACAAAGAATATCATTTAGAACACAATCAAAAGCCTTGGTTAGATATTAGAACACCCCTCAAGTGCTCTGCGATCCATCCAAGGCAGCGGCAACCTGATTTACAAAATCAGCAATAGCCGAAACAGAATTTTTTCCTTTTTGAAAGCCAAATTGTTCCTTTAAAAATTGTATTTTCTTCCAAAAAATTAATAATTTGATTTGATGTAATTTTCTCAAAAACTTTCGAAAAACAAGGTAATATTAATAAAGGACGATAGTTATCAAAAAAATTATTTCCTCCCTTTTTATACAATGGTTTTATTTCACCATATTTTAGTTTAGACATATAAACAATCCACAATCAAAAGGCTGATTTATAATGAAAGTAAAAGGCCGACAGATCGATTCAGTACTAATTTTCATTACATTTTGAGGAATTTCATCCCAACCTGCACATTTTTTATTCTTCAAAGAATTTATAATACTTTTAACTTCAACAGCAGAAACACAGGAAATCGAAAACTCTTTTCGGCACTGAATTTAATTTTGCATTAAATTTAAAGCATGGGAATTTGAGGGGAGCAATTTTAATAATTGTGGTATATTTGAGAAGTTTTTATTGAAACCAGATATTTCTTTACCATCAGCGCACAGAATAGATGAACAGATGATTTTTCAGTGCACTTTTAAAAGGCTACAGAAAACACCAACTTTGTCGTCTAATTACGGGCCAGAAAGCAGCTGTTTTGCATGCTGTAAGATGAAAAATTACTTTATTTCAATTATTAAATCTCATTATTATTTTTTATTTAAACTCTAAAACATGCCCTTTTTATATGGATACAATTTTTTCTGTCCAAGGATTTCGAATTTATTGGTTGAATATGGGGGTTTTGGCCATGAGGGATGGATTGGCGTTGGTCCCATGACTGGGAAAAATCTGTTTTTCATCCTAGAACCCTTCAAAGTTCCCATTAAACCTTCTGAAGATTTTTGTGGTTACTAAATTGAAGAAAAATCAGCTGATAATTGTAAATATAAACCATGTGTTACATCTTTAACCTGTGGTTCAACAAATTTATACCAAAGTGCACCACTTGCATGGCTTGTCTAAAAAAGGAACAGGGTGAGTGAGCAGAAGGAACGAGCATTGTCTGGGGAAGGAAAGTGACACTTAATTATTTACCCAGCATAAGCTTGGTCACCCTGGTACTAACTAACAGTAACATAATCAACTCAAGAGATGACATAATGCAATTATATTTTTTTTATTATTAATTATATATCATAAATTTCTTTGTTGATTAAACATAAGTGTCTTTTGGAAATTCGCTGAGTACCCTATGTAGGTCTGCTGCAATTAGGGTATGTATAAATATGCTGTAAGACATATTTATTAAACCTAATAAGGTTTTACAATGAACAAATTTAAGAAACTGAAGATAAACCTTTTTATTCTATTTTAAAACTTTTTTATGGAATGGGTTTGAAAGACTTTCAATTCTGTTTACAGCAGTGAAAAATGCATAATCAAATCTTTCAACATATTTATAATATTAATAAAGAGGTCAAGGTGGGGGAAAATATTTTCAAAGAAATTGCCATATAATTTCATTGTTTCCTTTGCTTTTCTTTATAATACTGTACTAAGTTTTATTTCTACTGGGCAGCCAATGTAACAAATAAGTTGCTAATACATCTGGAATTAAATCTACATCTTCTATCCTCAACCCACTGCATAGCTCACAGACTATCGTGAATGAAACGCTGTAAATACTGCGTGGAAGCCATGACCGGGAAGAACTTATTCGTGGGAAATTAAAACATCGTGATTGGTGACGAGCGCGGCGGAAACAGTTTATGTTGCCCAATGTCCGGATTTACGTGTGGAGAGAGGAGCCAGCTGGACCTCTGCCATATTGGTGGTACATAGGGAGGGAGAGTGAGGGGGAGGGGGTGACCAGTCCGTCACACACCTGGCCTGCCAGGGACACATCACTCCACGGCCGAACATGAGGTTACAGTGGTGACGTACCCAGTCTGCTCAATGGCACTTTATATAACATCATCAAGTGATTGTGACTATAACAAATTTACAACAGCAAGATATTTTTCACACACATCACATTTGATTGAACAGTTTGAACTGCTTTCTATCAAAGGTTAAAAAAGTGTCACTGGCATGTGAACTACAATCTCAAAACATAAATCTCAATTAAATGCATCCACAATTTTAACTCACTCACTGAATGACTCACTTAGGTACGCAAAATCCTGAAGCAACCGTTCGGGTCAGGGATTTGAAATTTGGCACATATTTAGTTTAAAATGTATATGAACCACAAAAATATAACACATTTTTCGGATAAATGGGGAACCACAACACTAGAAATCAGAACCAAGTAGATTTGCCTTATTGTAGACTTAGTATAACTGCAAACAGCTATTCTGTGATAGGAATGAGGATGTATAATAATTTGAATCAAGAATCAAGATTGCTAACTTTAAATTCATATAAAAGAAGATTAAATGCATGGCTTTCAGCAAACCCTTTTTATAGTATTGACGAATTTTTTAATCATGAAAGAATATCATTATAATAGTCCATCACAGTTTGTTTTTATTAATTTTAGTGCTGTTACTGTTTTTATAGATATATTAAATGTTAACTACTGTTAAAATTTTAAATTTTCTGGCATTTTAATGTTCCTGTTAAATCATGTTCTAGTAGCTTATTAGTGTTCCGTTCTTTTATGTTACATTTTGTTTTGTCCCAAATATTTCTATAGTTTTCTGTGATATTAAATATACGCCCTAATCAAACTGTGATATTGTAGTTGGTAAGTGAAAATAAATCATGATATAGTGTAAATACTGAAAAGTGAAACAGGTCTGGTTGGGAAGTTCGACTATTAGCCTATAATGACGTTGTCTATTACAATATTGTATTGTTTAAGGACAGAATAAATGACTATTCATTGACTATTCATTGACTATGCTGAACTAAAATGTAAAATAATAAAATTGACAATAATGTAGTTCCCTCAGTGAATACTTTACAGCCTGGAAGCTAAACATTAACAAAACAAAAACTGTGATATCTTACATTCACTCGAATAATAGACTGGTGAACCTAAAGCATAAAATCATATTCAACGGTGTTGAGCTAAATCATAATGACCACCAACATTATGTGAACACTTTAGATCGGTCTCTCACGTTCAAAAGCCACTTACAAAAAACGGCAGATAAGGTGAGAACCAGGACTAACATTGTCCACCACCTTGCTTGCTCCACATAAGGAGCTAATGCACAAGTTCTACTCTGTTCTTGGTGTAATCAACTGCTGAGTACTGCCCTCCAATGTGGTTAAATAGTGTGCATGTTAGATATTCGAAGTCCAGCATATGGCAGGATGTCATTAGTGGTACAATCATGGGGAATGACACAAGACCAGTCATGCGACTGCAGAGCGGAGTATCAAACTATGGAGCACATAGTCGCAGAGTGCCCACTGAGTGCTTTCCCCAAAGGATTGATCGGTCTGCATAGCTCAAGTGAAGCTGGGCTGCGATGGCTTAGCTTGAATTTAGCTCCATATAGAGAGATCAATATTTTTATTTTAGAGTTTGGTTTTTTTTACATATGGCTTGCACCACAGAATTTATTTTCTTATTCTTAAAATTTATAGGCTGGCTAAATGAGCCTTATGATATATATACCCTTCAATGAAAAAAAGAAAAAAAAACATTCCATGAGAAGTAAATAATTGACATAGGAACACACACATCCTATACATGACTACATTCTACATGTTTAGTAATACATTGAAAATTAAAGGAAAAACACCTAAATTTAAAATGAATAAAAGATTATCATTTAGAAATATTTATCTACCTATTACCGTCAGGATGAATTCTTTTCCATCCCCCAATAAACCTAAATAATATATATTTTTCATGTTTGTTTTGTTTCTTCTTGTACCTGAAATTGTAATAGCATACAGGAGGCCTACTTAATAAAGGAAGGACTTTTTTTAGGTTTACAGTTTAGTTATACAGTAGTACAAATGACGCAATTAGATATGCATGAATAGTAATTTTTAAATAAAAACTAGTTATTTATCGTTAAAAATAGTTTTATTTTCGAAAGGGAAAAAATCAATTGACTGTAAAGCATTGCTAAAGTTCAATCTCTTTTGAATTTTAGTAGTTTGTTCATAATTTTAATATGATTTGAAATAAATCAAATACATAATTTCGTTAGAAGCCCAAATTATTGTACGAAATGAAAGTATTGTACGGTGACATATACATCGTACAGGGGGCTAAATTCATACGTATGGAAACACTGTAGTCTACTGACCAAAGGCAACTGTGGCCAGTTTAAACCATCAAAAAGCTTCTAACTTTTCTCAGGAAAGCCAGTAACCATTAGATTTTAAAGCGAGCTCATCTACAACCACTCAGCTATACTCATTTGACATCAGCAAGGTCTGAACAATAAAATTTCCATGTCATTTGGTTGACGATTGCAACATTGAAAAACTAGAATAAAAATGTCAAACGAGCAAATCATACACTACATTCATGGCAAAGGATGCTGGCCAATCCGATTTTCTGATTAAATGATTCATCACGGACTTGGTCGATTGACGAAAGCACTCGTATGATTGCCCACGACAAAGATAGAACAGCATTTCCTTAACATATGGTTGACTCAAAGTATACACCGAATGACAGCCGCTCACATACGGTTGTCCGTTGTCCACGCCGTGACAGCTGCGCCCAGTGCGTCTCTGCGTCTCTGTTGTGCCGTACAGTACGTACGTGTGATGTGTGTACAGCTAGCGCCTGGCTCGCGGCCATCCATCGGTCGTGTTATAGTGTCGCCCTACATTCTACTGTGCATACCTCGCCGCCGCTGCCGCTGTCTTCACTTTCGACAATACACATATCTAAACCACTCTCCCTAGGCTCTGACGCCACTGACGCGGTTAAAGTCACTGTTTAAGTACGCATAGAAGTTGTTTAGAAAAACTGAAAGATAAAAGAGACAATTCTTCAATACATTAATTAGTTGCGACTGTTTGCCTCTAGTAAGGTCAATTGCGTCGCGTAGCTCTGTGCGTGCTCGCACTAATATAACCCCCTATCGCATCGCACAGACCAAGGAACAGACCGCGCCTGTCTGGTTGCCTGTGTTGTACTTTGTAGTGCAAACATTAATTAATTAAAAGTGAATTCTTTCATTAGTTGAGAGATTTTATCAGGGACTCTTAAAACAGGAACAGTATTGATGTAAACGAAATCAATAAATTATTTAGGAAATTAATTATACAGAATGTAAACTAAATAAATTAATTAACTAGGCAATTGAACAACAACAATTGTAGAATGGTTGATAATGCAAATAATGTAAAGATCGTATACCTATACGGTTACTATCGTCGTTCGTAGGTCCCGCAGGAAACCATCGTCCTCAAATTTCTCCACCGAGCAATAACCACTGATATATTCTTTGTTCTCGGTGGTGGCTAGCGGCTGGTGGCGCGGCGGCAACAGCTGTGACGTATGATGTGGACGGCGACTGACGGTCTTGGACGGGGTTCAAGACCATTGAACCGGCCACTTACACTGACTGATGTTCCGCGAATGTTATTGGCCAATATATCTCCCAGAATATCAGAATAGAAACGCATCAAACCGAGGGTTGCTGGCAAAATAATATTTTTGTAAAACTTGGAAATATTTCTTTATAAACGTGATAAATTAGGGTTTTGGCATGAAGTTTGTCGTTTCTGTCTTTAGATTAGAGATCGCCACTGGTCAAAATTTGGCCAAAATTTCTGTTATTCTGGATGAAATAGTTTTTGACATATTTTATAACTGAAACGTCTGTTCTTCCTGATCTCCTAGAATTTAGTACAAGATAACGGAATATCTTGGCCTGTGATGACCGTTTACAGTTCAAACAATTGGAGTAGAGCGACAAAGTTGCAGATGGTCGCAGACTGTTTTTAGTGCCATATGTTTACCAATTTGAATCCAGAAGTGGAGTATGTCAGAGGCCAAGATATTCTGCGTTATCATTTGTTTGGTGAAGGTGAAGTAAATAAAATGTCACTTGAAGTAAATAAGTAAGTTGGTGAGGTAAATAAGGTACTTGTGTAATCTTGTTGGAGACCTAACTTCAACGTTGGCCTATATATAGCTATTTCATCTAGGCCACTTACACTGATTGATGTTACGCGAATGTAATTGGCCAATATATCTCTCAGAATATCAGAATAGAAACGCATCAAACCAAGGGTTGTTCGCATAATAATATTTTGTAAAACTTGAAAATATTTCTTCATAAACTTTATAAATTAGAGTTAGGCGATCGGATAGGAGATCGGACCATGATGCGACAATAAATCGAGATCTCTTAAATCGAAACTCAAAAGCTGCAGTCGTGACGACCAGAGGCTATACGGGCCCGGCCTCGACAATAAGTTTATTTTCGCAGATTCTCCGCATCCGCAGAGCAACAAACCCAGCGTTGCCGTCGCCCGCGCCGCACCGGTGACGTCACGTCGGTGAACACACCCACCTTCAGACAAGTTCTGTGCAACACTTCCGAACCATTCAGCGATACTTGCAAGACCAAAAACTGGTGTTTCACACGTTCGCCCTATCTATAGAGCGAATGTTGAAGGTAGTGATTCGCGCCGTCCATCCACTCTTACCGGAGCCGAGCTGCTCAAGACCCGGGGCGGCAAACCTACTAATTCTATGGCTGCTAACCCTCTTCAACACCGACGGGGCTCGACCGCCACAACAGATCTACGATTGCTCCAGGCTCTTCTACTGCAAAGCGGAGGTCCGGCAGTATAAGCGTCCTATGGGACCTACCCAGTGTCACCAATGCCAGGGACGTGCACGGTTCAGGACATTGTCACCGGGGAACCATCTTCGTCCGTTGCGGAGGCCCCCACCCCGGTGGTCTCTGCAACAAAGACCCGACCACTCAGGACCGCTGCTGCAACTGCGAGGAACAACACACGGCCAACTACCGTGGCTGCTCAGCCTTCAAAGCGGAAAGGACCTACGCAGCATCCGCTGTCTCCAAGACCTCCGCGACCATCATGGGGGTTTCCCAGAGCAAACCTCAATTCACAAACCGCCCTCCTCTGGTTCCAGAGTCATCATTTCATATTTATAAATTGTTCCACCGAGACCGAAGTCACACTCCTGATGGCGCCGGGTACCTACCTCTCGGTATACCCCGACGGTCTGATAACAGAGACCCCCTGCAAGAACATGTCATTAAACAGGAGGCCCCCAGACAGGGAACTTATGGAACCACAAGAGTCCCAAATCACATTAAGGCGGATTAGACCCCCACAAAACCCGGAATTCACCAGGCCTGTGGTACTCAACCGGCGGTGAACCCAAATTGACCATCCGCTGTGAGTGACAGTGGCAGCACTACCCATGCTACTTCTCAACTTTCGTCTGTGAGCAACGCCCCCAGATGAGGCTGGAGGGCCCCGCAACAGCCAAAGCTGTGTGCCGAGAATACCGATAACCTCTGCCCCCTCGAGTCCAACCCAATATCCGGACTGGCCGAAGCCAGGGGCTTGAACCGGATCCCGAGGTCCCCATTTTATGTTTTACTTGGGTCATGGGTGGTTCCCAAGCGGAATAACTAGGTCACTGGAAACCCGCACGCCAAAGGTGCCGGCTACACTGCAACCGCACCCGAAGGCACGGAAGCCCCAGATCCCCGACATCCTGACTCATTACCTCCCTTTTTGGGGGGAGCTGGAGTGAGACACCCAGTAAGCGCGCGATTGACACAAGGCCACCTCCGCCAGGGCTCGGAACAGCTGAAGCTGCCCTCCTTCAGTTAATAAAGGGAGCCACGCCCGTTAGCCCAGCTCGGTACTTTGAGCTGGTATTGGGTAGTGGACATCCCAGTTCTAAGGGTGCAGGTCCTGAAGTACAACATACACCCCTCCAGAGTCATCAGCAGCCAAGACCCATGCTGACTCTGGCCATAATGGCTTCATTTCTGTCCATCGCAGGCGTCACAGGAAACCGAGAACCGAGAACCGCGCCGTTCTGCCCCTCCCCCTGTCTCCAACAACGACCCCGATGACCCTGGCGAGATACCTCTGGCCACCAGCCAGAAGAAGCCAAAAGAAGTCCAGCCCTTGGAAGTGACAGAAGAACGTCCCCGCTGGTTGCAGTCTACCATCCGTGCCCTGCGCCTCTCCACCCTTGAAGTGCCGCCTCAGACCCGTCTGCCAGCCCCTCCGCTCAGATCTCCGAGATCATCGTCCAGCTTCACTCAGTGCTGTCCTAGCTGACCCGCTTGGTGGAGGCGTTGTCTACAATGGGTAGACAGATTAGTATCCTTGAACCCCGATGGGCTGGTAGACAAGAAAAAAGAGTTAATTTAGTTCCTGCAGGATATCAACGCGGACTTGGTCCTACTCCAGGAGACCACGCTTCGCCCGACTATCCCCTTCAACCTGCCAAACTACCAGCGCTACAGGACCGATCGGCCCGGGCCCCGTAAGCGTGGCGGCACGGCCATCTTCGTACACCGAAGAGTTCCCCACCGGCACATCCCACTCAATCTGCCAGACCTTGAAGTGACTTCAGTTGCAGTCCTCTATGATGGAACGGAACTTCACGTTTCTTCAGTCTACAACTCTCCACGTAGTGTCATCCAGTCCCGTCATGTGGACCATCTCCTCCGCCCTGGCACTCCTACTCTTCTCATAGGGGATCTCAACGGGAAGCACGGGAAATGGGGATGCAGGGTTACGAACCAGAATGGATGTCAACTAAAAGCATATGTGGACGCTCATCCCAATGTCCAATTCCTCGCCCCTGCTTAGCCCACCCACTATCATCGCGCAGGTTATTGGCCAGACATCCTGGACATTGGCCTCTCCTGCTCCCTCAACCGGGACGTGGATGTCTTCACTGTGTCCGATTTCTCCTCCGACCCACGCGAAGCCTGGAAGATCAACTGGGTCAAGTACTTAAATATGCTGACGAACAACGAACTCCCTCCCCTCCCGCCAGCTGAAACCACGGACCAGCATGACCGTCAAGTCCAGGACCTAACAGACTTCCAGCCTGAGGCCACAATAGCTTCCTCGTCCCCTCGCGCCTTAGTTCGTCTTCCAGCCCTTCCTGAGGAACTTGAACAGGAAATCCGCCTTCGGCGACATGCGCAGGGACTACCAGCGCTCGAGGTGCCCTGCCGCCAAGGTAGCATTCAACCGTAAGGCTCGACATTGCTCCCGCCTCCTTGCTGATCCCAGGACCGATCGCTGGGAGAACTTCATCGACTTCCAGTCGGATGGTGGTCCTGGGGTATCTGGAGAGTTGCTAGGTCACTCCGGGGGAAAAGAAAACAATTCGTCCTGACCGTGGACAGTGGAGGATAGTGTACTCTCCTGGGGATCGTGCGGAGGAGTTCGCTAACACCATGGAGGACCAGTTCTCCTTTCTGCGAACTGGTAGAGAACTTCATTGAGGCCCATTTTCCGGACGACGACCTCCCTTTGCCTTCTGTGACTCAAGAGGAAGTGACTGAGTACATCAGACGCCTGCGACCGAGGAAGGCTCCTGGACCGGACTCCCTTGGAACCCCTGCCCTCCAGAAACTGCCTGTTTGGGTTTGATCGTTATGATCACCTGCATCTTCAATTCATGTCCCCGCCTTTCGCACTTCGCGACCATCTGGAAGGATGCAAAGGTGATCATGATCCCCAAGCCCGGCAAGGATCCACTCTTCCCGGAGAACCACAGGCCGATCTCCCGGCTGCCGACTCTCTCCACAATGCTGGAGCGAATCATTCTGGCAAGGTTCCCTGAAAAGTTCTGTTCCTCTATCAGGATCAATCAGATTGGATTCAGGATTGGACACTCAACAATCTATCAGCTCCGCAGGGTCCTCAACCTCTGGCTCATTTCTGGGGCTCTGACTAGGAAGCATCACGTTATCTCAGTCCTGCTTGACGTTAGCAAGGCTCTCGACCACGTCTGGCACGAAGGATTGCTCTTAGAGCTGGCTGATTCTCCTCTTCCTGGACGTATGTGGAAGCTGCTGGGGGGCTACTCCACGAGCGTCGTTCTTCGTTGATCGACCGTCTGCCGTCTTCGAGGACTCCGTGGCTAACTCCGAGTGGGAAAACGTCAGGGAGCTGGTCGACCAGGAACCCCAAAGAATACGGCCCAACATCTTCGAGTGAACTCAACATCTACCACTCATTGACAGGTAGCATTTGCTACTAGGGCAACAGATTCCCTATCCTTCAGCAAGGACTAGACAGTCGAGGCTAAACGAGAAGTGGTTGCAGCCAACCACAGTCATCGACCCACCACCACCTTCAGTGAGGGAATCGAAGTTCCTCGACTCGACATAGACTAGCATTTTGGGGCCACTACATTACCAGTCACGAACCTCCGAGAATAATCCTGCGCATCATCCTCTTAGTAACGCATGATCTGCAGGCTGCCAAACAGAGCGGTCAGCTCAGGAATACCATCCTTCACCACTCTGTTGACGTTTGAACCTCGTCATCCTTCGCCATAAGAGAAAACGTTCTAAAAAACGTATTTTAAAACCCCTCCCACCCAGACACCCACATCAGAAGAAAAATAGTTTTCTAAACATTAAACATTTTCTATTTCAACACAACGGTCTTTCAATGTGACAAAAGATTTTTACCAGCACTTTTGAATGCTCAGTTAAATTTCTAAACAGCAATCGGGTTCCCGGTACCTATATAATTTAATCGTGTATTTACAAAGAGATGAAAACAAATTAACCTGGACAAAGATGATTTATTACACTGTTCACCAAAATAACACCATAATTTGTAACACTACACTTGAGGATTTATCTCCTTGTTTTCGCCGCTGGGGGCGTCGTCGACCTGCTCCTCCTTGGCCACGCTGACGGCCTCCTGGTCGGCGTCGTGGCGACGACCCCTGCGCCTCCTCGACCTCCTGCGCCGCCGCGCCTCGGTCATGACGTCTGTGTCGTCGTGCCTCCTGCCGCGACGTCGGCGCGACCGTCTCCTGCGGCGGGCCTGCAGCAGTTCCTCGGCATCGAGGTCGTGACGCCTTCCTCTCCGGCGTCTCGATCCACGTCTGCGGCGTCTGCGAGCCTCCAGTAGCTCGTCTACGTCAAAATCGTGACGTCTGCCTCTGCTCCTGCGACGACGCCTTGAGCCCCCTCGCCGACGTCTGCGGGCGTCCAATAATAGTTCGTCAACATCAACGTCGTGACGCCTTCCTCTTCGGCGTCTCGATCCACGTCCGCGGCGTCTGCGGGCTTCCAGCAGCTCCTCGACGTCCAGTTCGTGACGTCTGCCTCGGCGGCGACGCCTCGACCCGCGGCGACCTCTACGCGCGGCCAACAGTTCATCGTCTGCGTCGTACCGCCGGCCGCGTCGCCTCCTGGACTTCCGCCGCCGCCTCGCCTCCACCGTGGACCCATGGTCGGGCACCACTCCGGTACTTGGGTAGAACCGGTTGTGCCTCACGGTCAGGAACCCCTCGTTGACCGCCAACTTGAGCGCCTTCTTGTAGTCGGGGCACTGCTGCCGCGTCAGCTTGTAGTTGTGCCGTAGGAAGTCGGCGATGGCTGACAGGTTCACCCCAGAGCGGCTGTTCAGGTGGAACACAGCCGAAACCACTTGGCTCAATTTTGGTCGACCCATTGGTACAGAAATTTAATTTTTGAACAGAGTTAATTTTGAAACATCCGCTTTGAATTTGGACTTTCAAGCTACTAAATTTTTATGTTGCTACGTTACGAATTTCAACAATAGTCGGATCACTAAAATGGTTTTTACCAAAAACTTTCTTAAACATATTTATTTTACTGAAAATTATTCACTGTATAACGAACGATTGAAAAGAACTCATAATTTTCTTTTGAAATATTTATAAAATTATTTAACATCAAAATATTTATTTACCAATTGTTTTGTTAACCATAGGACGCCGTGTAAAAGAATCGTTCCTCTATAAAAAAAAGGTTTGTGTTTAGATTTTTGTTGTAATGGCGGTATTTCAATAAAGGGTATATTCAAACATTTAATAACTTTATCAAATCAATGTAAGTTATGGTAAAAACACGTTAAATAAATTCCACGTTTTAAAAGCTCAAACCGTTTTCAAAGTAGAACCCAATACTGTATAGAACATTTTTTACAGTTTAATTTATGGAATATAGGTATTTTGACGTTAAATTACTGTTATCCTGCTGCAGTCAATTCTCTGGCGTAGAAACTGAGCAACAGGACTTGCCCAATTTTAATAGACCTCCCTCGTTAGGTAACCGAATAAGCATCCAAGCTTGAATAATATTTTTCTAAAGTTACTACTTTTTTGTGCGATTTTTAGTAATTGAGAGTCTCTATACAGGGAAATTTATGTAACTGCACACGATGGATTTTCATTGTTTATCTTACTATTACAATTTATAGGAAATCGGTTTAAAACTGATTAAGTTTTCAAACTTTAATTATTCTTTGAGACTGTTGAATACGAAATAAAAAACAATCAATTTCTATGACAAAGCGTGACAGGGCCCTCCACGATATTTTTAAATGCCTATTCACAGCCTGAGCACTAACTCTTTCCTGGATAGTATATTGGTGTGTTGATTAAACGTCCGATGACTCACATGCCGAATTGCCGACACTGAGTGAATAGAGAGGGGTGTTTTTGTACCGAT
Organism: Neoaliturus tenellus; assembly: GCA_030545055.2. NCBI lineage: Eukaryota > Metazoa > Arthropoda > Insecta > Hemiptera > Cicadellidae > Neoaliturus > Neoaliturus tenellus. The sequence continues at coordinate 153,135,118 of CM061531.1, forward strand.
AGCGATTGGTGCATGACTTGGTTGTGACGATGCATCACGAGTCAACTGCGCCTTAAGAGTCATCTTCACCTTTGGGCCATTAGTAGCCCGTTGTTGCGCAGTGGGCAATTTTAACCATACGGCTTTTAATGCAAAACATGGTATTTTATTCCCCTGTTTCAGACGCCGTTTTTAAACCAATTTTCTTTAAACTTGGTAAGTGCGTAGTTGAATAGTTATATTAGGCCACTCATACCTCAAAATTTCGAAAATTCAATAAATATTACTCTCTGGGACGTCGCAAAGTAACTCGATTTTGCTTGGTAATATTTGTTAAATTTTCAAAATTTCGAGGTATGAGGGGCCTAATATAACTAATCAACTAAATACTTACCAAATTTAAAGAAAATCGGTTGAAAAACGGCGTCCGAAACAGGGGAATAAAATACCATGTTTTGCATTAAAAGCCGTATGGTTAACATTGCCGACTGCGCAACAATTGGCTACTGGCCCTAAGGTGAAGATGACTCTTAAGGAGGGGTTCATTTGCAATCCCTCACATGGTTGTAAAAAGATACGCAATTGTTATAAATTTGTGCAAATCACAGAGAGCGAACAATAGCTGATTTGCACCGTACGAGGAACATGCCTCATTATGTAAAAATACGGTAGCCGACGGCATCGACTTGTTATCAACAGCTTGTGGAAAACACATAAGGCGACCCAGCACTGCAGTGCACACTGCACAGTACAGTACAAAGCAAATATGCGAAACTACAACACTCTATTGTGGTCGACTGAATATCATGGGACTTGGACCTTTAATTTAACAAACTTGTATTTCACCAAACATCAAGCACTATTTTTATTTATTTATTTTTTTTTATTGTTCACTGATCGTTTTTCTAATGTTCGGATTATGAATTAAACAACACAGACTTTACAGGACACTAAACTAAGGTGGTTGAAAATTTAGAATTTTTTTATTTTATGTTCATAAAGATTCTCGGTCTTAAAAACCAATAACGCTGATGTTTACATACTAGAGATCACACACTAATAGAAATTCAACTAGAATGCCAGAGTTGATCATGGACCCAATTAGTTTAAACAATTTATAATAACTGAAACCTGCTCTTATTTGCTTTTCTTCCTCATTTTCTAGCATTTGTTATTATATCACCCGCCAAAAATTACTATTCTTCCACAAGATTAAAATTGAAACCTTCAAACCCCGTAGGGCGTAGTCCTTTGCTAAGTAAAAATAGGAAAAGAATACAAGCTTGCCTATATTATATGGGAGATGACTTAACGATTGATATGTAAGTATTTGTATTTTAAGGTCGTTATTATGAAGTTGATGTTGTAAAAAAGGGACATAGGGTTGTTTTTTCGAAGAAGAACTGAAGCATTGTAGGTTGTTTCATTTTTGACTTGTATAAACTATTTATTAAATTGATCAGAAAACAGTAGTTGTAATCTTCTGTAGATTCACTAAGATTATTTTTTTTTTAATACTTTTTAAATTAAGTTCTGTTCTACTTGTCTATTTCTATTTTTGTTTATTGTTTTTGCCATATAACTTTTAATTGGGGAGGGGGGGTGGTTTGATTCAAATTTATAAATTATAATTTTATAATTTTTAGTTTGGAATTTCTTCCCTTACTAGGGTTCTACAAATTTTCTTTTTTACACATTTCACCCTTAGTGCATCTGAAGAAACTAGATTCTTTGTCAAAGTATGCAAATGTTTTATTACTTCTTTTCGAAGTGTTAAAATCCACTTGTAAGGATTAATTTTTTTACATAAAAAAACTAACTTATTACCGATAACAATATTACTTACATGCTTTGCAAGATATATTCTATAGCCTAATTGTTTGCACACCCACTTCAACCGAATAAGTCCATCTCGCTAATTCACTCTTCGAAACTTTTCTGTGAAAAACAACCTCCCGAAACTAGTCCGAACACAACAATATAATCTCCAACCCTGGTTAGCCTGCTTAGCGTCAGACAGATCGAGCCAAGTCAATTTGCCTAAATTGGCAAATATTTGACTCGTTTTTGGCTTGTTGTAATGCCAAAGTTGATGGAATTTTACAAGATTCTTAACTCTTCTTCAGCACCAACACACTTCAGTCTACTGCAGCGCACAATATAAAATGGTTCATACAAAATTGTTGGTGTTGAACAGAGAATTTAACTGAGATATTTTCCTTCTGACTTGCATAAAAACCATTCAAATATTAATATCTTTATGCACTAGTTGACTCCGGCTGTTCACATGGGAGGAACAATACTATTTGGGACGAAAGTCTCATTGACTCCAACTTGAAAATCGAATAAGGCTTCAGTACGGTACCAAACCCTGAAACTCTCTACAAACCAAATTTATGTTGCGGAGAAAATATCGCAAGAAGACCTGATAATTACAAACCTGTGCAAACGATGTTCACATGCATTGTTACCCTCACACAACATTTGCATGTAGTACTATTGGATTATATTTTTACGCTTTCTCAAACCTTTAAGTCCTCACTCACCTAAGATTTATTACGAACAATCTTTGCCAAGCACCAACAGTCACTGCTGCGACAACAAAATAACTTTGGGCTCCGAGAGGAAACCTTGTAACAAAGAAACTCTTCGCCAACACTGAAATCGTGTAAATACCAGTGTAACAATTGCGCGCCGAGCAGGAGGTTCGCGTCGCGACGGACACCGACTGGTGTGTGTTGGTGTGCGTCCCGGGCTAAATCTGTTGGAACACACGCACAAGACACTGGCGCGCGCCGCGACGGCAACGGCACGGAGACAGGAGAGGCTATAACTTCAAAATATAAATTCTGTTGTGAGAAGCTCAAGAGTAACCATGTTAACTTTTGTGATCCGACAGCCTATTACGATACTGGATTCCAATACACTGTACTGAAATGTTCATGGGAACGGGAATACACTTTAAAGGTTTATGGACATTAAAGTAAAAAGACCAACTCATGATGTAACGAAATATAATTACACATAATAACAGTATATTCAACTGTACTGTATTACAGACATTTTAGGCAGGTACTGTATATGTTTAGGCTACCATTGCTATCATTGCTCAACCGAAGGTATTGAACAAAATCGTCGGCAGCATTTGAGTTACAAAATACCCCCGTTTTAGCAGACCTGTGTTCTCAGCGAATTTCCAATGGAATTTTAATTGTTTTTAATTTCCCCATAAAATTTGCTAAATTATATGGTTGTGAATGTAGGTTTGCCGCCATAAGGATTTTGTCGGTAAATATAAGTTAAACCCTGCCAAGTAAATGTACATACCAAATCTTATCAAGCTATGGTATTTTTTTTTTTTTTCATTTTCCGAATAAACCCATTGAGCATACAATGTTAATTTATTTATGTTGATAATATTTTAGAAGAAATATTTTAGTATATTCTTCAAACAAAATCCCATAGTTTTTAATAAAATACTTAATTTACTTACAGAGTCATCCTTGAAACGAAGCGGAATTTTCTAGAAACACGTGCATTTTTCACTGCACTCAAACATCAAAACAATTAGTCAGCTGAACAATAATTACACATATCACACATGTGGCGGTACTGCCAACCTGCTAGGAGATAAAGTAAAATTACCTTCCGATGAATGGGGATGACAAAGGGTTGTGATTTAGCATTAAAACCTTAAAAATTCCATTCAATAGCCATAAATAAGTAAAAAATATTAACTTTTGTGTCTGGTTAATTAGTCAATCTTTTGAGGTATATGATTGAGGCATGAAATTCTTTAACTTTTTCCAGAAAAAGCCATACATTAATAAAACCGGATAAGTATATCCTGGATCAATTTGACTTTTATTTAAATTCATCACATTATTCAACGGCTGTTAAAATTTCTAAAACTTGTTTTGTATAATAGGTCAAAATTCTTATTAAAAATATCCGTCCTGAAATTCCATAAGGCTCTAATTACATAAATATGTGTATGAGAAATTTTCATTGAATTTGATTAGGTTATAAATATTATGAAATGATTACGTTTTTCAAGAGTGTTAAGGAAAACATATCTAAAATATGACTGTTTCATGACTGTGTATGCCTTGCCTTGTTTAGTTTTGTTGTTGACAACGAATAGATTACTTTGAGTTCAATAACTGTTTGAATAATAAGAGTTCAATAATATTAACTGGCTGGGTAGCTGAGTGGTTATTAAGTATGTAACTTAATAAAGGTAGCTTTAGTGGCTCGTCTTTGAATCCAAAGGTTGCCGGTTCGATCCTAAGGAAATCTAGTAGCTTTTTAACGGATCGATTCCGGACCCAGTTGCCATTTGTCATTGGGCTATCAATTAATGATGCTTTCTAACAACTGGTCGGTGTTAGACGGTAACAAGACTGGGGTTTGGACCGTTCCCCGTCAAAACGTTAAAAAAATGCCACTGGCGTAGACAGACACAAAATTAAAAAATTAAATACTTCTTACGGCTCTTCGTCTGTAAGATTTATTATTTATGATTTTTCGATATCTGTGAAATATCATGTTTTTATTGCGAACGTAGCATTAAAAATATATTTTGTAAATGAACTAATTTAATTTAATTTCGGATTTTATTTTCAATGTAAAACTACTGTTTATAAGTTCCATTTGTAATTAACGCGTTCGCTACCAGCCGCCGCATATATGTGGCGGTCAGGCCAATCCCACAGCCCACAAAAAAAAAAAAAAAATCATGGACTTACCTGTAGACCGGCCCTAGTGGTTGTGACTTATGCCACAGACCACGAATAGAAACCGTCCAAAGTTAGTTCTTACAAATTCGTTTTCAGTGCTCATTGTAATAAATTCATAGTGGCCCAAACATTCTATATTTTTTAATCTCGCAGTGTAAGTGCAAAACGAGCTATGCTGCGAATGAAGCTATTGAACTGCCAAGTAATTTTTTAGACTTTGCTATATAAGCTCATCAATCCTTCCAATCTGAATCTCGGTGGACGGGAATAGCCGTGTTGACGTCTTGGCCAAGTGGTATTTATGGATGCCGATATGTCTATCGTGACTGATATCGAAGTTCGCTATGTTTTTGTCGATGTTGCTCCATATATGAATAGATGCCCTGCCTGCTTTTTTATTCCAAAGCTGTGGCCTCTGCGACTCTCAGCCATTCGCACATCTCAAAACGGCAAATATTGACGCACTACCAATGCATGACCATTCCTGTGTGTTTTTTTTTGTTTTTTTTTCAATTTTATCTCCATAACCTCTACTATAGCAGGATCATCCTGCATTATAATAGTTTGAGAGAGGACTGGAATGAAATTTGGGCCCAACGATGGAGACTTAAAACGAATATGTCTCCTAATACAAGAAAAATACACTGAATAGATTAAACTTAAAACACGAAAATGTCCGTTAATTTTTTTTACAATAAAACCACTATCCAAAAAGTTTTTGAATGGTCTACTTTGGTTTTTACTAAAATGCTCATTGTTTATTTGATTTGTGGGTATAATTCTGATGATTTTGTTATAGACAGATGAACAATTAAGGTTCGATGAACTGATATAAAATAATTATAAATAGTTTGTATTAGAAAATTAACTCTGATAAAAAATTAAACCATTTAAGGGTAGGTAAAGGAACACGCCCATTGAACGCTATGAGCTTCACAAGCGTTATGAAAAATAATATTATTACAACCTCTAAATAAAATTACAATAGGCCTACTGTAAATTGGTTTTGTTCGTGCTAAATAAAAAAAGAAAGAAAGAAAAAAGAAAAAGAAAAAGAAAAAAGAAGATAACCACTTTTCGGCTATGCCTAGCCAATATTTATGATTATAGACTATACTTTTTAATCAATGCAGATTACCTACTTTTTCAAGTATCTTTATACTAATTTTATTAATGTTTTAGGTAGAGTTATCCTGCGGGTTTGACAGTGGAGTGCCTGCAAGAGAGACGCTGGCGAATCGTCGTTCGTGCTTGCTGCGTGATTGCCTACATCGGTTTGGAAGGCGCTTGTGAAATTCCAACATCAGACACGCAATTCAGGAAACTTTTAGTTTTCAGCATTTTTAATTTTCATAAATTGAATATGTCAATAACTAAGGGAGGTAGTCCAGAGATCACTTCTTCGCCGATACTGTTCGCCGAACAAAATGTTTTATTTGTTGTTAGTATATGCCTACTGTATTTGGTATCCATTTTTCTTGCATGAAGTTGTTTATCATAAACCGTAAAACTTTACATAAGTTATACGTCACAATCCTTTTACAACCGAGAGTGGACCCTGGGGTCATCAACCCCTCGATATCTAGGGTGCAAACCGTTATCTGGGTAAACACTGAGAGGATAACCCTCGGAACACCATGGAAAACTGGGGCCCTCAACATGTGAGTTTTCCTTATTTTGACAAAGGATTTGATTGTTTTTTAGTTTAGTCACACTTGTTGATCTGGAATTTTGCCTTTGGCTAGTAAAACAAAAATGAGTACCTTTTAAATTTCTCTTCCCAGCGGTATTTGCAACAACTTAAGGGCATTAGAGTAAAGTATAAATTAGAGGTTTATAAAGCCCTAAAAATACTAAGCCTACTACATTAAATTTTGCAAAACTAGATTAATTTTAATACTACATGCTTGTGAATTCAAATTGTTTAATTTTGTTGTGTTTATTTAGTGTTTATAAACAATAGTGTTACAATATTTAACTGGATCAAAATTGTTATTTTAGGTTTCCAAAGGTATGTTGCTCTCAATAATAAATGTTCATCTCAAGTACAATGTACCGTGGATGTAAATATAATACTTAAACGTTCTTGTCACTTGGTAAATATAAACAAATGATTTGTTCATGAACATATATTATGAGTACATTTACGATTTGGTACATTATTTGTACACTTTGAGATTCGCCAATCTAGGCAGCATGCAGTAAGTTCGCAACCGCAGCCTTATCGCCACCCTACAGTCTAGTCACCTTGATAAGGAACAGTTAGGCCTGTAGACGCAGTCTTGTCAACACAGATATCAGCAATGTTTGAATACCAACTTCAACATTCAAACCAAGTTTAGTGACCCCTCCACGCTCGCTCTGTATCAGCTTATCTCGCCTTTTCGCAGGATTCGCGTTACAAATAACTTGAATCATATTCATCTTTTGGCGGATAATCCACTCAAGTATCCATTACGTTTTAATCGTAGCCTCAACTTTTATTAAAAGGTTATCTAACATGGTTTTAGTTAACTATGATTATACATTATAGTTAGTTCGCCCTATCGTTCGTTCCCTATAAAGATTTTATTAATAAATCAATTCAATTAAGATTCATGTAAGACTGGAGTGAAGAGAGAGAAACTCGTTTGAAATACAAACATTTGGGTGAATAATAAAGCGGAGAAAACAACGTTAGTCCATAACATTTCAAAGGCCTACATTACAAACTAAGTGGTTTATGCTTTCAGGTTCATATTTTTCAAGTTTTCGCTAAGAGGAAGAAGTTATTTCCGGGAGTTCCGCTGTAGTCTTTAGACCCCAGGTGAGCAGAATTTTTTTTCAGATATGAAGAGTTATATTCTAATTGCCTTGGTTAAAACTAAAACAGAAGTCATCAAGTTATAAGAATTACCACTACACAGCTGATTGAATAAGCGGCTAAACAATTTTTCATCATACCATTGCGATAATAGTAGTTTTCATCACTAGGAGCAAAAGTGGGTCTTTTTGGTGCGCAATCACGTTTTTAAAAACGATTAAGCATCAAAAAGACACTTTTGCTCCGAGTGATGAACAACGTTTTTTATCATATTGCGAAATTAGACTTTTTATCGTTATTAACTATAAAGTTGTATATTCGAGGTTATATTTACAAATTAAGTTATATGCGTGTTTACATTTCTGTTATTTACAAACAATGCTCTTTATAACGTTTGAATTTAAAATTCTGCTCCTCAACATTAATAAATCAATAATAATACACCTAGAAAACAGCTGACTTTTCAGTCCTAGGACCTAAAAAATTCTCCAGATGATTTTTCAGTCCTAGGACAAAAAAGAATCGGTTTTGGTACTATTGAGAGAACAAAAAACAGGCTGATTTCGTGCAGAATGGTAAAAACGTTGTTTTCATCACTCCGTATACGAAAGTAACAACTTGCCGTACAGCTGAGACCTTGGAAAGTAGTCATTTCCCAAACTGTCACCGTCAGCTGATTTTACTGACCTGTACAAGGTAAACAAACTTTTCCGTACAGCAACAATCAGCTGGGTTTAAAACAAATTAAATTTTGAATACCAGCTTTGTTTACTTTGTCCAATGGCGAAGAATTTACAAAAATAATCCTCCTTTAAAACTTCCACATTTATTAATAATTGCGTCGTGATGAAAAGTATCGTTCACAACTCGTCCGGAAAGCCCATTTCCAGGCTCGATATTGTTTTCCACGCTCGGCTTCGCCTCGCGCGTAAAACACTATCTCGCCCAGAAATGTGTCACTTTCCGGACTAGTGGTGAAATATACTATTTCGGAACGGTCAGCTGTGATCGAAACTAGTTGATTCCCGGTGGGTTGGATAAACGTGTTGGTAAACAAAGTTTTCGGGACTAGACCTCGAAACAGTGGTTTTCGGGACTAGGCCGGAAAAAAACTTCCAATGTTTGACACCACTAGCGCTGCTATTCTGCTTACAGTAACTTAAAAATCGTTGACTCCAATATATAAATTTCAAACAGCTGATTGTTTAGTTGTAAATAGTTCAAATACAATATAAGCAAATAACAACGTAAGAGGGGGGTATGTAGGTTAAAATTTATTAATTTTTATCCAAACTGTAAATTTATTAAAGGTGGTATGATGAAAAGTACTGTTCGTAACTCGTCCGAAAGTGGTATATCAGTGCTCGATCGAATTCAAGTACTCGGCTTCGCCTCGTACTTGAAACTCGATCTTGCACAGATAACGACCACTTTCCGGACTAGTGACGAAATATACTATTTCGATAGATACAATACTTTATCGTAACGACACTCTATTGCTCTATTTTATATTTGGCTTGTTAGTTAATAAAATAACCATTAAGTAATCAGCAAATTAACAATTATTATTAATCAAAGTAAATATGAAACCTTACTTTCTACCTTTTTTAAGAGGTTGGCGGACCTCTTTTAGCCTCACTTTGCCTTGTCCAGACTCTTGATTTGTGCATGGATCGTATTACAAAGTAAGGGGGTGATCCGCTACAGTTCAAGGAGGACTGATAAAAGTCACTGGTCACTGGCAAAACGCGGATTCGAACCCACGAGATTGCTGCCATGGTCCCGAAGTCCGGCCCGCTAACCTTATGTCACCGACTCATACCCACTCACCCTACTGTACTTTAAAAATCCTTTGCCGTAATAACTGTTAAGACAAACAATATTGCTAACGCAAACGAGAACCATTATTGTTCCGTGCAGCATTGGCAACATTTTCAGGCAACAAAGAGAAAATGTTGATTTTTAAAACACTTCTTTAACCACTGTAAACTCGGTGGCGACAACCAAGGTTGTCACAGAAATTGGCCCCATTGCTCTTATGGGGTTTAGCTTACCTGTCGAAAGACTACAGTCATCATGAGTTTAATTCCCTATACATTTCATCCCCACCTATCGTTACGGAAGAGTTTTACCAGTATTTGAGGAGTTTTAGCCATCGACCAATGCAACAAAATTCTTCAAACAACTTCCGTTTGCTTCTTCTCTTGCATTTGCATCTATTACGCCCCGTTTAGCTCCATAAGTCATAAAGCAATATGCATACTGCATAAATTCATACGAAACTATAGTCGACAGTATGGTACAGAAATGACAATGTACTAATCACTATCATACTTATACTTCATGAGCTACATTTCCTACAATTAATACAATGAAAAGTTCATTAATGTCCGGGAATTCAAACAAAGGGTCCATTTTGCATGTGTCTGCTTCAACCATTGATGCAATAGTGCACTCAGAAGAAAAAAATCTACAAAAGGCATGTGTGTCTACCGCGTACGCGGTTTCTAGGAACGCCGTCCATTCAAGGGTTTGGACCAAGACGTCCAGGGGCAGTGGCAGTGGCAGCATTAGCCGCTAATGACGACCGCAGGTGAGCTGTCAGCCAGAAGATCGGACCCAACAACCCGTTGTAGCAGGACCACCGGGGATCGGCCGCAGATGCGTCGTCGACCTGCCACAAACAGAGATCAGGAGAACGGCCAGCGGGGCCCAACGGCGCGCCCTTTCATGCGATAGCGGGATATTTTGGTAAAGAAAGGATTTGCGAAAGGCAACAAAAGGTCATGGGGAGAATGTGGTCACAATTAGCTTTTCAGACGTGCAATATTGGAGAGAATTTGGTTAGGGTAGGGTAGGTTTGGTGCCTAATGGAATGCGTATAGGTCTAGTTTTTGCAGACTCAAAAAATTGTAGGTTGATTGTAGGTTGGTTATGTATGTAGCGAGGCGAACTCGCTCATAGTCATTGAAGATTGTGGAAATTTCAATTATTGTATGTTCCAGTAGTTGGAAGGCTGCATATTTCTTACAGAAATTCTAATATATTCTGTTGTTGAAACCATATATGCAAATGATCAAAATAACAAAATTGATCGCCTGTAGTTTGATAATTGTTAAAACAAAATTTAATATGGTGTCCAGGATTTCCTCTGCATTTTTGTCTTAAACATTATTTATATAGGCCTACTCGTACTAAGTAATGTAGACTACATTTTTGCTAGCGTCCTCATTAAGATACTGTATTTGCAGTTCTTTGTATGATTGTGTATTTTTTTCTTTGTGTATGCAGTACTATTTTTGTATTCGTCTTGAACAGAAGGCAGAGAATACTAACAATAATCAACCCTGACAATCTTTAAACAAAACATAGATAGCACAAAGTCTTAGCCTACTTGGCGGCACCAAATTTTTTGAAAGGCAACAAAAGGTCATGGGGATAATGAGGTCACAATTTACTTTCAGACGTGCAATATTGGAGAAAATTTGTTTTGGGTAGGATAGGTTTGGTACTTAATGATGATAATCAAATGCATCATCTGTTAACAGTAGAAGCCCTCTAGTCCGGCCTCGGATGGTTCGGCCGCCGCGGATAATCCGGCCACAGTATTCCGAAAATGAAATGTTCAGCCCCGGGCGTTTCCCAAGGAAAAAATAGACAAGAGTCAAATTGTCTCATGTTATATAACTAAAATATATCAGTTCCATTGAAGATTTCCGGACTACCTATTCGGTTTCGGATATATTCTAAAACTTTGTCTTGGTAGTGTTCTATTTTTGATATGTTTTGTTGGGTGTTTCGCGCCCGCCCCATCGTGGATGTAACACGGAAGTTAGGTCACTAGACAGATTCTGTTGCTTTTACGGCCCATTTATACATTGTTAGGGCCTTCGTTGACAGAAGACCACTGTTATTGTCTGTTAAATGCAGGTTCATCGCTAGCCACCACTTATGATCATCATTTTGGCGCTACAACGTCTGAGAGGAGGCAAATCATAATGGTTAAAAAGTTGATAAATAGCATTGATTGGTATAATACCCTTCATTGTTAAGTACAACCTAATAGTTCATTTTTAGAACACACATATAATACATGTCTCTGTTTAACCCGTGTAATAAACCGCCAGTTAATCCGGCCATTTTGAAATCCGGCCGGTGGTCTGGTCCCGAGGTGGCCGGATTTGAAGGATTCTACTGTATCATCCATAGTGCATCATCACCCATTACCTAGGACTACATAATAGGTTAGTCTCTGTATATCTGACGTTTTAAAAACTATTCGTAATAGAATAGCTTATATGAACTTCATCTTCAACATATCCGTTACGTTTGAGTGTTGAAATTTGGTTCACCGATTTTTCCCCCCCAAAATAGAAAGACGTGCTTATCCCAACCTGACCTCTGGGATATGCCCCACTGGCTTTTGGATTTTTTGTTTGATATAGTACCTTTAAATACCAAGTTGCCAAATAACTTAAAAATATCCTGATGATTACAACTGAATTCCCAAAAAAAAAAAAAAAAACCTCTTTCAATTCAATATTACTATCACGCACTGTTGTAAACGCTAGTAAAAAAGTAATCTTATCTGATCGGTGGAACAACAAAAGCTTACACCTTTACTTTTACGCCTTTTTAGATTTTCTCTTTTAAGGTGTATCATTATACCTTATTGAGGATTACTAAAAAAGTGTCCACTATTATACTTTATCCCAGCAGTAAAAGAGATGTTTCTCCAGTCTGTTTGGAGTCCCGTTAATCAAAACGCATTGAGCGGCGCGGGACATCTTGATCGATGCGGGGTTGTTTGTTGACACTCGGGGCGGCGGGGCAGGTGAGATGTGAGATGTGAGGTGGTCAGGTAGCGGTAGCGGGTAGCGGGTAGCGGGTAGCGGGTAGCGGCCACCGCGGCAGCTGCAGCCACACGTGTCCGGGCCCAACCCTTCCGCACACGGGGGACCTGCGTAGAGCCTACTCGGTGGATACTTAGTGGCATTTGGCGATTTAATGGCTTTATCGTAAACATTATGTAGAAATGAGTGTGTGGGTTTGCCAAAATATGGACGTTGGAAAAAAATAGTAAATAAATCCCTAACAATTAGGCCTATAGTGAAAGGTATAAGGCCTACATTCTGCACACCAGATTAAATTGAAATTTTTATCATCAATTGAAAAAGAAACCCATAAGGTAGATAAAGGGTTTTGTTGATTTTCTTTAGGACTAACATGGGAAACATATTTTTGGATTTTGTCCGTAACAAGTTGAGCAACTTAAAAATTAAATACCCTCCGTCGCAGCAGACCTGCGTACTCAGCGAATTTCCAAATAATATTAATTTTGACCAGCTAAATCTGTAAACAAAATTTCATAACGTGCTCATAAATAGGGAAATAAATGTATATTCTCCTTAAGATAAATATAGGGAAAGAGTATGCAGGTATGCTGCCATGGGAAACACTAAAAGTAGGTTATTAGCAAAAAAAAATTATTTCGACCATATGAAGCCATCCGCTAAGTTTCATCTACATCTGTCCATAAATAAACGAGTTTGCCTATTTTCCATATGAATAACATGGGAAAAGAGTATGCAGGTTTGCTGCCATGATAAGCACAAAAATCAAGATTTTTTACCATAAATGGATGAATTTTAACCAAATGAAGCTTAATACCAAGTTTCATCTAAAAATATTGGTTAATAAGTAGAATATTAACTTATCGTTACTCTCCATAAGATTAACATTTTAGCCCAAAAATATAATGTAGGCCCTACTGTCTTTCGACTTTTTAATATCTCGGTAACCAAATGGAGATTGAGCAAAGCTTCAAAATTGTGTGTTTTTTTAGCTAAATCCAATGGTGAAAATAAAAATTTAAAATTTTTAAAAATTACTTATGAAAAATTTAAAAAAACATTTCTGGAGTACAAAAGCCCCCAAAACTACCCTTTCCGGTAGGTCGATATGTCTGGTTTACGAACTCATCCGAATAAACGTAGGATTACACATCTCTATACCAAATTTGGTGTCGATCGGACCGTTTTTACGAGAGTTATCGTCTCTAGGGACACATATATACATATACATATATATATATATATATATATATATATATATATATACATATATACATATATACATATATATATATATATATAAATTTTAATGATTATTATTTTTGTTCTCTGGGCACCTCAAAACGAAAATGTAACGTGGTCCCGGACTTAGGTCTTACCATGAGACCTACGGTAATAGCTTATTCCCTATGGGAAATTCGCTAAAATGATAAATTGTTTTGTCGCCTTTAAATATGTTCCTTTAAAATTTATGAGTTATTATAATTAATTTTTTAAAAGGCAAACAATACATTTTTTTTATTCTTTTAAAAACAATGTACTCACGCTCACAGGGTTCTCAAAACGGGAAAGTGTCAAGGACATCAAGGTACCAAGGATTTACGTCTATAGGCATTTCTAACTTGGTCCTAAGTATCTCAGATCGGTCTGTGATGACTTATACAGTAACCCATTCGTCTTGATAACTGCGTGAAATACAAATAGAAATTGTGCTCAAGCAGTAGAGCAAACCCGGATATTCAGGATGAGTTTTTAAACACCCCCTGCTTTTTTGCTCGGCATGACTTAGAGGGATGAAATCGTACACACCCTCATTGGATCTTAAGAAAGGATATTGAATTCACAACACCACGGCTTTTGAAATGACATCTGATATGACATAGGCACATAACGACGGCATCTTCAAAAGACTTCCTATGAGGATGGATAACAAAAATAGTTCGGAAAAATGTCCCAAAAAACAACTTGATACTTGTTGAAACTTGTATAAAACAGGATGCAATTAAATACATGATTAATTGATTAATTGCAATTAACAATACTGATTATATCCGTTCTCAAAATGCAGCAATTTTATTTTACATGGTTTGATTAATGTAAATTTGTAAGGCAAAGATAGATTTCGATCAAAAACTTTAAGGGGGGGGGGTTTGGACCGTTCCCGTCAAAACGTTAAAAATGCCACTGGTGTTGATAAAAAAAAAATAATAATAATAATAAAGACAGAGAGAATCATGCCGTCTGCAATTTCATCCAAAATTCTGTCTTTAAGTAAAAATTAAAAAAAATTACATATGAAAAATGCAAAAAACCCCATTTTTGGAGTACAAAACTACCCCTTCCGGTAGGTCGATATGTCTGGTTTACGAACTCATCCGAATAAACGTAGGATTATACACATATCTGCCAAATTTGGTGTCGATCGGACAGTTTTTACGAGAGTTATCGTCTCTAGGGACACATCTATACATATACATACATACATACATATATATATATATATATATATATATATATATATATATATATATATATATATTATTATTAAAGTTAAAAGAATCAACCTCAGTATTCTGTATATATATATATATATATATATAAATTTTGATGACTATTATTTTTGGTCTCTGGGCACCTCAAAACGAAAAAGTAACATGGTCCCGAACTTAGGTCTTACCATGAGACCTACGGTAATAGCTTATTCCCTATGAGAAATTCGCTAAAAGATAATAGGATAGCTTGCAGTTCTACTTTTTTGAGTTAAGATCGATTGATTAATTCTAATGACTGATTCTTACACCATAAACAAAACCTTCATTGTGTCACCATTTCGCATTATATTTAGTGGTTTGTTGTTAGTATAGCCGATAATTTTTTTCGCTCATAAGGATAAGCATAATCTAGTTATTTAGTATAACTGTGATTCACACAATCTATATATTCTAGCCAAATAAGATAACATATAAGGACTCGGGCTTTTTAATGCGTATAAATTTACTGTATAAATTATATTTACTGTATAAATTACAAAGCGAACACGTTTTAGTACCAGTCCACCTATCGCCACATGTCGGGACTCAAAACAGAAAATGGGTTGAAGACTCCAAAAAACGGGACCTGACAGAGTTGAGTTGTTTGTACTTAAACAAGGACGGGTGGCCCTAAACAAATGGAACGGTTTTGCGGGTGTTGGAATAACGGTGAAAAGGGCAGAAAGAGCGCGAAAAAGCTTTCACCGCCGCGCCGCGCCGGCACCGGAACAAACTGTTGTGGATCCGAGAAACAAGCCGACACAGAGGGTTGAGTCCGGTGACAGCAGAGGGTTGAAAATAACATAAAATACCTTTGTCGATTACTCTCTTTAACTCTGCACATACAATAGAAATATTTATTTGTATCTGTGATAGCGGAAAATTATCAAATCGCGTCTTACGAAAAGGAATGGGCGATGTGGGATAAGGAATGGTTTTTTATGCTTAAAGTGATTCTCAATCAAATTGACGCATCAAATGATTAGGCATTAACTTATTAAAACAGTTATATGACAAAAACACTTAAATACACAAAATAAAATAACTAGAAACTATAGCTGTTACTCTGTGCTTCGCTGATATTATGATTATACAAAATTACTTTAATTTAAAATAATATGCCGACTACATGGGCGACCTCGTTCGCCTCGCTCACTGGCCCACTATCATTTTTTTTTTAGAGTTGAGAGAGGTAGGAAAATTGCAACTACGCTCGCAGGTATCCAGCCTGTGGTGTGGGACACCCCTAAAAACGGGTTGTGTTTTGCCACTTTAAAACCTCCTATACTCTTTGGGGTTCTAACCTTGTATTGTTTATCACATTACGTCATTAAAATTGAGGCTTACGCTCATCGGGCTAGCTCCATTTGATTTGGTTCAAAGAGGGTTTGTTTTTTCCTGGCTAATGAAGAATTAAAATTTGATAAATTTTCACATTTTATATTAGAGTTCTTAAAATGTAGCTTTGAAAATAAGCTTCCATCCCACATTTCGACTTACAAAGGTAATATCGTTACAAACTAAGGCAATAAATTAAATGTCGAATAATGAGGTAATACTAGAGGTGACTAGATGTGATGCTAGCTAGGCAGGTACACTGATTCGGTTCCAATATAATTATCCACAAAAGAAATCTAACAACAAAAATGTCTATATTTTCCTGCAGGGCATAAACTGTAAGGAACTTTTAGGACAAATATGTTTTTGACAGTTTTAATACGTCACCTTAAGTTCCTTTCACAAAAATTTAGGCCTAAATATATTGTTAGACATTACTAATTACCTAGTATTTATTTTTAAGTAAAAATTACTGTTTCAGTATAGGTCTATTATCTCCACTTTATTGTGTCTGAGGGAACAAGTGAGTTAAAAATGTGTAACAGACCACTCGACTGACCAATGACCATCGTATCTGATAGATACGTCCCCTCCAAGGGTCGACAGTAATAAACCGAGTAATGTGTGAAGACCGTCGGAGCTGAACTCTACCCTGAGCTGAAGTTAGCTAGGGGGATAGGAAAAGGAATACAGGGGCAAGACGGGGCTGTGGAGGGGATACTATCTGTGTCCACTGAAAAACCACTCTGGCGTGGAGTTTCATTGTGGAATTAATAATGATTAGATATTTTTTGCGATGGACAGGTTTTGGTGCGGTTTCATGGTCGCATTACAGTAATTTTGGAAAAGTTATTGTAAAAGAATTTACAGTAAGAGTAGGCCTAATTCCATCTTTCCACATTATAAAAATCATATAATGCTTTACAAATAAACCTAACTCATTATGAAATATATATTTGTTATGTCATTTATTTGAATCAGTTCTAATTTAATCTCATTTCCTCCATACCTAATGATTCGCTGTACTTTCTACCCCTGTTGTATTGAAACGGAGTCCACCATTCATCAGAACCCTTTCTCACCGATATTGAAATATGGCCGGAATAAACGTCAAAATGTCCACCGTGTGAGTATGGGCGCATACAGGGGTGGCGTAGCGGGAAAGGGGTGCTAAATCACCGTTGGCCGCGCGTGCGCGTGTGTGTGACCCTCCCCCCACCACCGCCAAATGTGGGTCACCTTCGCCAATATGCGTCAAGTTCGCCAAACAGCCCCTCCCGAATTTCTCTTTTTGTGCCCCTAACGGGACTCAACCCTTGTCCGGCATTGTCACATTCGTTTGCCTCCTTTTCATGTCATCTGCGAGGAAATTAGTATTTTTGAGTCGGACTGCGTTTCGAATGCCACCTTAACAGTTGCAACTCTTTTCAACGGCGAGGCCATTGTAAAGGGGTGGCCGATCTTGAGATTTTGAGGATTATATTTCCTTTTGAAGGATAGCTTTTTCTTTGGCTGCTTCTTCGGTTGACGTTAAGGACAAAGGGATAAAGTAAACACAAGAATGCAGTCTTAAATTTTCACTAATATTATACACAGTGTAAAGCACCAAGTTAGATTTTCAGTATAAATTCGATACTGATAGTTATAAGTTTCGATTGGGGATTGTTATAAGCGATGGCTTGTGGATGCGATATTCCCTGGTGGAGATTAACGTCCGCACTAGTGAATACTAGTTCATCCATAAAGACCATCCTCATAATAAGACCAATTCGTATATATGAGGTTAAAATTGTGGTTCGGATCCCACGTTAAACTGTAGGTCCCTAGACCATTGGCTTTTGGGCTATGAATTAACAGTCCTGTCTAAGGAGAATGTCGGCCTTAGTCAGTAACAAGACTACAAGATTGCGCCACAATCATCCTACACTCATCTCTCATTCATACTTATTGGCTTTAAACTACCTATTGAGTTAGGTC
>CM061531.1:153153437-153342534 GCA_030545055.2 Neoaliturus tenellus
GGTTCGCCATGGATGTACGGGGGCCGAAATTTTTTAATGTTCGTATGGCCTTGACCTAGTAAGAACTTATATAAATTTACTGCATTGCTGAACTTAAATATTAAATATTAAAGATAGGGAACGGGAGTAGGCCCCCGTGTAAAACCACTTTTTATAATTAATTGTTAGGCTCCACTCATGCATGCTTCAATGCGGCTGAGAAATTGGAGTTGGTCCGTTTGTACGCTTATACGGGGGTAATGAGCCGATGGCCTCTGCACTCGGACCGGGGACATAAGCCACTAGGGCTGTCCTCAACCTCTTTCAAAATTATGTAAATGACCTTTTGTTAGCTATTGGAAAAGTTATTTGTTAGCAATGCAGTAAATGCTTAAGTCTTGCGTGGTGAAGGTTAGACGACATTGGATGTTGCCTGTTGTCATAGTTGGGTCTCTTCGGAGGCTACAGCGATGACAACCCAAGTGCCCCAGGTGGGGCTTAATTTTTTAAAGTTTTTTCGTGACCTTGACCTAAATACAGTAATACCCCCCCCCCACCCCCTCCCCCGGAACTTTTTTTGAGAAAAAATTTTGACCTTGACCAAAAAGTTGTTTGCTCCGGACGAGAAGTGCCCAAACAAAAAATTTGTACAAAGTAGTGGATTTAGACCAAAGATTATTGGTTTATCAAACCTGTTGAAGAATAAATTGAAAATGGGTGTTTAAAAGCCAAATCTGCTACATGATTGATAAACTGGATGTATATGACGTCACCTTCCCCCACCCTTCAACCTCGGGTATAAAGGGACCCGGTTGAGCGCGCTGCTCATTATTGCGTGGACATTCACCGAGTGCACACTCAAAGCCAAACTGTAAAAAAATGGCTCTTTGCGATATTTGTGGTGAGTTTTTCCAAGATGAAGATATCTTTGTTTTACACCGAGAATTGCATCATGAAGAGAACAGAAAAGAAGAGATTGTTGTAAGTGAAGAAGACTTGGATGCGTTTGATCGGTTATTGGAAAACTGCCAGAAGCAGATGGACGACTGTGATAGCTATCTACAGTTACACCGAGAATTGCATCGTGAAGAGGACAGAAAAGAAGAGATTGTAGTAAGTGAAGAAGACTTGGATGCGATTGATCGGTTTTTGGAAAAACCCCATAAGCAGAAGGATTGGGCTAGCTATTTACAGTTAATGCAAAGAAGAAGACCAAGTGTTATTCAATTTGCCGGAGCTGGACCATCTACAATTGGAGGATTTATTCAAGAAGAGAAAATGGAAGAAGAAGATACGGAAGAAGTGGAAGATGTAAGACAACTGCGTACCCAAGAAGAGGATATGGAAGATATAAGACAACTGCGCACTACAGCCTTGCCAGGACCAGTTGTAATTCATTTCAAAATTAATAATGTGCAATTAGAATTGGAAAATTTTATAACTCAAGCTAAAAAACTAGTTGTAAAAACATTGACGGAAGAATTGGCAAGATTGAACTTTATTAAATTTGGATTGGTGTTGGAGGCTATGTTTACTAATACCGATGGTGAAAATTCACCGAGAGCATTCATTGCTAAAAACCGAACCCTTACAACCACATCTGATATCAACGAAATTTTAGAAGAATGTTTGGTTGAACTGCTAGTGAAACTTCAAGAACATGAAGGAAGAGGATCCGGCTGGACGCTATCATCAATTGAAGGTATGGATGTAAGGGTTCACAAGCATGGATATGGTATGAGAGGAAGCAGCTTTATCCCTCTACCAAAGGTGATCCGAGATACAAGATCATGTATCAATGTGAAAAATGAGGATAATGAATGTTTCCGGTATGCAATGTTAGCAAAATATGTGGAAGACCATTCCTGTAGACCTAGCATAGCATACGAAGCTGTTCAACACCGCTATAACTTCCAAGGTATGTCGTATCCTGTTAGTCTTAATGATGTTGCTAAATTTGAAAGAAAAAACCCAGGAGTTTCAGTTAATGTGTTTGGTTTAGACGAATCAAATAACGTATACCCGTTACGAGTTACAAAGACTGAACGTCAAAATCATACAGATTTGCTGCTATTGACCAAAGGTGAAATATCACATTATGTTTACATCAAGAACTTTGAAACTTTGGTTGGACGACAAGTGACTAAAAAGAAAATTAGAGTAACAGTGTGTAAGAGATGCTTTTGTTTCACAAATAAAGACTTGAGACGTGGAGGATCGGAGTGGTTGTCGGAACACCAGCGGCTTTGTAATGACAACTATGAAGTGAAGATTAGTCTGCCACCACCATCTAGAGCATTTGTCCAGTTCAATAAAACAGTTCACCAATACCGGATTCCACTAGTTATCTACGCTGACTTTGAATCCACGTTAGTGCCGCAGGAACTTTCGGATGGTGAAGTAACTAGAAGAACCAAATATCAATTGCATCAACCTAACAGTTTTTGCTTATTGGTGAAATCTACTTTACCTGAAGAACAATTGCAAGACTACGGCTTAACATCCACTCCGATACTCTACCGTGGGGAAGGAGCTGCTAAGTATTTTGTAGACCAGTTGTATAACATTGCTGAAAAGGCGGAACGCTTATACGGTAATGTTTTACCCATGAAACCTTTGAACCAAAATCAACAAGAAGAATACATTTCGGCAACAAGATGTTATCTATGCAAGAAGAGCTTCAGTGAAGAAAATCAAAAAGTAAGAGATCATGATCACCTCACAGGGTTATACAGAGGACCTGCTTGTAATTCATGCAATATAAATTACAAACTGCCTCAATTTATTCCTGTCGTGTTACACAATCTTAGCGGCTATGACTCCCACTTCATTATCCCAGAGTTAGGACGAGATGATGGAAAAATCGAAGTATTAGCTGAAACATTGGAGAAGTACATCAGTTTTTCAAAAACAGTTGGTAAAATTAAACTTCGCTTCGTAGACTCTTATAGATTTATGTCATCTAGTTTGAGCAAATTGTCTGAGAACCTAAGAAGAGAAGATCTAAAAGAAACCAGCAAAATTGTACCTGAAGATAAATTGGACTTAGTATTACGAAAAGGAGTTTTCCCCTATGATTATATAACTTCCACAGAAAAGTTTGAAGAAACCAGTCTACCACCGATTGAAGCCTTCAATAGCAAATTAAATGAAAGTGAAATCTCCGTTGAAGACTACAATTATGCGTGTAATGTTTGGAACCAACTAAACATTCAAACTTTAGGGGAATATTCTGATTTTTATATAAAATTGGATGTAACTCTGCTGTGCGATGTGATGGAAGAATTTCGGAACACCTGTTTCTCAGCATACGGATTGGATCCTTTACACTCGTATACATCCCCTGGATTAGCATGGCAAGCTATGCTCAAGTCAACTAACTGCCGATTGGAGCTTCTCACAGACATCGATATGGTCCTCATGATCGAATCAGGTGTACGAGGTGGTTTGACTCAAGCTGTGACAAGACATGTTAAGGCCAACAACAAGTATATTCCCAACTTCGACGAGCAACAACCATCACTCTACCTTGGATATTTTGATGCGAACAACCTCTATGGTTGGGCGATGTCAAATCCACTTCCCTACGCAGACTTCAAGTGGATTGACCCGACCACCATTGGTGACATATCACGGATTCCAAAAGATGGCCAAACAGGCTATATTTTGGACTGTGATTTTGAATATCCAGAACACCTTCACGACCATCATTACGACCTGCCTCTCCTAGCCAAGACTGAAGTTTCACCGACAGGAAGATGGCCCAAGCTGATGATGACCTTGGAGAATAAGAGTCGATATGTGGCACACTACTGGGTAGTTCAACAAGCACTTGAATTGGGCCTACGTATAGTGAAAATTCACAGAGCAATTGAATTCACCCAGTCTTGTTGGTTGAAACCATATATCGATTCCAACACTACAAGAAGAGCTGCAGCGACAACAGCATTTGAAAAGGACTTCTACAAATTAATGAACAACGCCATCTTTGGGAAGACCTTGGAGAACAAGAGAAAACACAAAATTGTAAAATTAGTAAGTGATCCTAGGAAATTGGAAAAATTAGTGCAAAAACCAAATTTCGGAACATCAATGATTATAAACGAAAATCTAGTTGCTGTCAGTATGAATAAAACAACAATAGTGATGGATCGTCCGTTATACATTGGAATGTCGATTTTGGATATAAGTAAAACTCTGATGTATGATTTCCATTACAACAAAATGGTTAAACACTATGGAAGAGACAACATTGGAGTTGCATACATGGATACCGACGCGTTTATCTACTGGATAAAGACTTTGGACATGTATGAAGATCTAAAGAGTTTCCCATACAAAGACGACTTTGACTTCTCTGACTATCCGAAGAACCATCCGAATTACAATGAAAAGAATAAAAAAGTAATTGGAAAATTTAAAGATGAAGCAAATGGAATACCTTTGGAGGAAATAGTTGCGCTATTGTCCAAATTATATTCCTTCAAGATGTATATGGAAAACGACATACCGACAGTGAAGAAAGCTAAAGGAGTCAAAACATCGTACTTGAAGAAACGTGTGACATTTGACCATTACAAGACCTGCTTGTTTGAAGATTCTACAATGTCTGCAACGTTCAACACTATCAGAAGCTTTAAACATGAGGTCTACAGTGTCACTGAAGTTAAAAGAGCACTATCAGCTCAAGATGATAAAAGGCATATTATGCCGGATAAGATTCATACTCTTCCTTTCGGCCACTACTCTCTAAACCCTATCAACTAGTAACCTATTCTTCGTCCTTCTACAACTTCGACCTTATTCCTTTCTCCTTCCGTAAAAAAATGGGGAACACGGCAAGTCCAACGCCGTGTTCCCCATTTTTTTACACAAGTTTGGATGACCTTGACCTATATAAATGATGTGAATATTTAAGACAACATTCATTGTGATTATACATGTGATACATGAAACATTCAAACCTGCAATATGAAGAACTCGAAGCAAGAAATTGTCAACGAGCTTCATAAACCTGCAAGAAGAAAGTTTCCACGAAGAAATACAGTGATAAAAGGAATAAATGATTTATATCAAGCAGATTTAATCGAAATGATTCCTTATAGTAAACAAAATAGAGGATTTAAATACATATTGACTATTATTAATTGTTTTTCAAAAATGGCAGATGCTTTACCACTAAAAGATAAAAGTGGCAAAAGTGTTACAAAAGCAATGGAAACAGCTATACAAAGAGACAAACATACTATAAAACATTTACAAACTGATGATGGAAAAGAATATTTTAATAAGGAATTTGCAAATTTAATGAAAAAACACAACATTAACCATTACTCAACCAATTCAGAGGTAAAAGCATCAATAATTGAAAGATTCAACAGAACTTTAAAAGGTGCGATGTATAAGATGTTTTCTAACAGAGGATCGCACGTATGGATTGATATGTTACCAAAACTTATAAGCGATTACAATAACAAGTTTCATAGAACTATCGGTATGAAACCAAGCCAGGTGACTAATAAAAATGAAAAACTTGTATTAAAACGTATAAAAATGAATACTAAACCAAGAGTTGAAAAACTAAAGCCTAAAAGGTTTAATGTTGGTGATAAAGTGCGAATAAGCAAATACAAAGGTGTATTCAGTAAAAGATATCTTCCAAACTGGACAAATGAGGTATTTACTGTATTTAAGGTGCAACCTACAATACCAGAAACTTACATTTTAAAAGATAATAAAGGACAATTGCTGGAAGGAGGGTTTTATGGACATGAAATGTTAAAATCAACAGTAGGTGATGTATATTTAGTTGAAAAGGTGTTGCAACGAAAAAAGGATAAGGTTAAAGTACGATGGTTAGGATTTAATAAGACGGAAGATTCTTGGATACCTAAAAAGGATCTAATATAATGATAGAGCATCATTTTGGGTTGAACCATTACAAAGGATGGAGATAATACCGCAAAAAGACAATTTTACTATTAATAATATAGATGAACTCACAGTGGATGGTTCTCAATTCAATACTGGAAAACACGGTGTTTTGTTACCAAACACGGTGCGTTGTCTGGTTACCGGTCCTTCCAATTGTGGAAAAACAAATGTAGTATTCAATTTGATTACAAATCCTAAAGGATTACGTTTTAATAATTTATATGTATTTTCAAAGTCACTACAACAACCAAAATATCAGTTATTGGAACAAATACTCAATAATGTGCCTGAAGTTAAATATTTTAAATTCAACGCGAGCGAGAGTGTCATGCAACCGCAAGAGGCTAAACCATTCTCAGTATTCATATTTGACGATGTATCTTGTGAAAATCAAAATACAATAAGAAATTACTTCGCCATGGGTCGACATAACAACATAGATAGCATTTATATTGGTCAAACTTACAGCAAAATACCGAAACAGCTCATTAGAGACAATGCAAACATGTTAATTGTATTTAAACAGGATGAAACCAACCTAAAACACATATATTATGACCATGTAAGTGCGGATATGCCATTTGAACGATTTAAAGAGTTGTGTGGAAAGGCTTGGGCTGAAAAGTATGGGTTTTTAACAATTATGAAGGAACAACCGCTAAACAATGGTCGATACAGGATAGGATTTGATAAATTTATACTAATACACTGATCATGATGTAAAACATTCATTGTTGTACAACACGTCTTGCTACAAACATGGTTAACCAAGAAAAGTTAATAAAGGAAATAAAATCACTTAGTGATTCTATTCGAGATAAAAACAGAGCATTAAAATTAGGTATTAGCGAAAGGGAGAAATTTCTTGAATCTACTTTTAAACCTATTACTCAACCCTTGAAACAATTAAACAAAAAATTTGCTAAACCCGTTTTGGAAGGAGATGCAATTGCACCTATTACAAAGTTTGAAAGAGAAAATGTAAAATCAGAAGATTTTAGTGATGAAGACCTGGAATCCTCTACATATAGTGGTTTTACCGGTGGAGAACCTGAAAGAGAGCTAGAATCACCAGACTATAGTGGTATAAGAGAATTATATGAAGTAAAAGCTAAAAGAGGACATGAAGATGTATCAACTGCTAGTGAAGAGGAAAAAGAAGAAGAAGCAAGGGAAGGTCCGTCAAACATAAGCTTGTTGGGTGAAAACATTCATAACAAAGGACCTTTAGGAAGGAAATACATGGTAAAAATGTTACTCGGAACAATTCCTAATAAGAATTACCATAGTTATGGAGCGAGATTAACAGAAGATGGTTTAATGATAGGTAATAGCCCGTTAAACGTTGACGAACATGATAATATTGTCATTGGTGATCAAAGGTATAAGGGCACAAAAGGATTATTTGAATTATTATTTGAAAATAAGCCTTCAGTATCGTTAGTGAAAGAAAAAGACATGGAAGCATATAAAAATATTTTGGAACAGACAAATGCATATAGGAGAAAGTATTTACCTGACCAGCCTCCTTTTAGATCTAAGTCTTTAAAATATAAAGAATTTGTATCCAAGTTAATACCAACTAGAAGACAAACAATGCCGTTAACACAAAGAAAACCTGTAAAACGAAGATTTATGGCATCCACTTTGGATGTAAGTGCTCAGGAACGAAGAAAAAGAAGTAAGTCCGTTACGGGTACAGGTTTAATGAAGAAACTATATAACACAAATGTGATTTATTACAATAATATCAATAAATTGGTGGATAGAATGAAACTAATACATGAAGCTAAAGAAGCGGGTCATACTGGATTGGAAAACGAATGGGTGGCTTTAGTGGATGAACTCCGAAACCGTGGGGTAATCTCATAAAAATGCGTTACTCCCTAGAATACTATTCAGTTGCACTATGAGTGTTGACAAGTTCGGACGTTACTCCTCGGATGGGTTATATTATGCCAATAGTTTAAAAAGAAGTGCTGGTTTACCACAAACACCTGATGGAGATTATGATATAACTAATAAAAGGTTTGAGTGCACACTCAAAGCCAAACTGTAAAAAAATGGCTCTTTGCGATATTTGTGGTGAGTTTTTCCAAGATGAAGATATCTTTGTTTTACACCGAGAATTGCATCATGAAGAGAACAGAAAAGAAGAGATTGTTGTAAGTGAAGAAGACTTGGATGCGTTTGATCGGTTATTGGAAAACTGCCAGAAGCAGATGGACGACTGTGATAGCTATCTACAGTTACACCGAGAATTGCATCGTGAAGAGGACAGAAAAGAAGAGATTGTAGTAAGTGAAGAAGACTTGGATGCGATTGATCGGTTTTTGGAAAAACCCCATAAGCAGAAGGATTGGGCTAGCTATTTACAGTTAATGCAAAGAAGAAGACCAAGTGTTATTCAATTTGCCGGAGCTGGACCATCTACAATTGGAGGATTTATTCAAGAAGAGAAAATGGAAGAAGAAGATACGGAAGAAGTGGAAGATGTAAGACAACTGCGTACCCAAGAAGAGGATATGGAAGATATAAGACAACTGCGCACTACAGCCTTGCCAGGACCAGTTGTAATTCATTTCAAAATTAATAATGTGCAATTAGAATTGGAAAATTTTATAACTCAAGCTAAAAAACTAGTTGTAAAAACATTGACGGAAGAATTGGCAAGATTGAACTTTATTAAATTTGGATTGGTGTTGGAGGCTATGTTTACTAATACCGATGGTGAAAATTCACCGAGAGCATTCATTGCTAAAAACCGAACCCTTACAACCACATCTGATATCAACGAAATTTTAGAAGAATGTTTGGTTGAACTGCTAGTGAAACTTCAAGAACATGAAGGAAGAGGATCCGGCTGGACGCTATCATCAATTGAAGGTATGGATGTAAGGGTTCACAAGCATGGATATGGTATGAGAGGAAGCAGCTTTATCCCTCTACCAAAGGTGATCCGAGATACAAGATCATGTATCAATGTGAAAAATGAGGATAATGAATGTTTCCGGTATGCAATGTTAGCAAAATATGTGGAAGACCATTCCTGTAGACCTAGCATAGCATACGAAGCTGTTCAACACCGCTATAACTTCCAAGGTATGTCGTATCCTGTTAGTCTTAATGATGTTGCTAAATTTGAAAGAAAAAACCCAGGAGTTTCAGTTAATGTGTTTGGTTTAGACGAATCAAATAACGTATACCCGTTACGAGTTACAAAGACTGAACGTCAAAATCATACAGATTTGCTGCTATTGACCAAAGGTGAAATATCACATTATGTTTACATCAAGAACTTTGAAACTTTGGTTGGACGACAAGTGACTAAAAAGAAAATTAGAGTAACAGTGTGTAAGAGATGCTTTTGTTTCACAAATAAAGACTTGAGACGTGGAGGATCGGAGTGGTTGTCGGAACACCAGCGGCTTTGTAATGACAACTATGAAGTGAAGATTAGTCTGCCACCACCATCTAGAGCATTTGTCCAGTTCAATAAAACAGTTCACCAATACCGGATTCCACTAGTTATCTACGCTGACTTTGAATCCACGTTAGTGCCGCAGGAACTTTCGGATGGTGAAGTAACTAGAAGAACCAAATATCAATTGCATCAACCTAACAGTTTTTGCTTATTGGTGAAATCTACTTTACCTGAAGAACAATTGCAAGACTACGGCTTAACATCCACTCCGATACTCTACCGTGGGGAAGGAGCTGCTAAGTATTTTGTAGACCAGTTGTATAACATTGCTGAAAAGGCGGAACGCTTATACGGTAATGTTTTACCCATGAAACCTTTGAACCAAAATCAACAAGAAGAATACATTTCGGCAACAAGATGTTATCTATGCAAGAAGAGCTTCAGTGAAGAAAATCAAAAAGTAAGAGATCATGATCACCTCACAGGGTTATACAGAGGACCTGCTTGTAATTCATGCAATATAAATTACAAACTGCCTCAATTTATTCCTGTCGTGTTACACAATCTTAGCGGCTATGACTCCCACTTCATTATCCCAGAGTTAGGACGAGATGATGGAAAAATCGAAGTATTAGCTGAAACATTGGAGAAGTACATCAGTTTTTCAAAAACAGTTGGTAAAATTAAACTTCGCTTCGTAGACTCTTATAGATTTATGTCATCTAGTTTGAGCAAATTGTCTGAGAACCTAAGAAGAGAAGATCTAAAAGAAACCAGCAAAATTGTACCTGAAGATAAATTGGACTTAGTATTACGAAAAGGAGTTTTCCCCTATGATTATATAACTTCCACAGAAAAGTTTGAAGAAACCAGTCTACCACCGATTGAAGCCTTCAATAGCAAATTAAATGAAAGTGAAATCTCCGTTGAAGACTACAATTATGCGTGTAATGTTTGGAACCAACTAAACATTCAAACTTTAGGGGAATATTCTGATTTTTATATAAAATTGGATGTAACTCTGCTGTGCGATGTGATGGAAGAATTTCGGAACACCTGTTTCTCAGCATACGGATTGGATCCTTTACACTCGTATACATCCCCTGGATTAGCATGGCAAGCTATGCTCAAGTCAACTAACTGCCGATTGGAGCTTCTCACAGACATCGATATGGTCCTCATGATCGAATCAGGTGTACGAGGTGGTTTGACTCAAGCTGTGACAAGACATGTTAAGGCCAACAACAAGTATATTCCCAACTTCGACGAGCAACAACCATCACTCTACCTTGGATATTTTGATGCGAACAACCTCTATGGTTGGGCGATGTCAAATCCACTTCCCTACGCAGACTTCAAGTGGATTGACCCGACCACCATTGGTGACATATCACGGATTCCAAAAGATGGCCAAACAGGCTATATTTTGGACTGTGATTTTGAATATCCAGAACACCTTCACGACCATCATTACGACCTGCCTCTCCTAGCCAAGACTGAAGTTTCACCGACAGGAAGATGGCCCAAGCTGATGATGACCTTGGAGAATAAGAGTCGATATGTGGCACACTACTGGGTAGTTCAACAAGCACTTGAATTGGGCCTACGTATAGTGAAAATTCACAGAGCAATTGAATTCACCCAGTCTTGTTGGTTGAAACCATATATCGATTCCAACACTACAAGAAGAGCTGCAGCGACAACAGCATTTGAAAAGGACTTCTACAAATTAATGAACAACGCCATCTTTGGGAAGACCTTGGAGAACAAGAGAAAACACAAAATTGTAAAATTAGTAAGTGATCCTAGGAAATTGGAAAAATTAGTGCAAAAACCAAATTTCGGAACATCAATGATTATAAACGAAAATCTAGTTGCTGTCAGTATGAATAAAACAACAATAGTGATGGATCGTCCGTTATACATTGGAATGTCGATTTTGGATATAAGTAAAACTCTGATGTATGATTTCCATTACAACAAAATGGTTAAACACTATGGAAGAGACAACATTGGAGTTGCATACATGGATACCGACGCGTTTATCTACTGGATAAAGACTTTGGACATGTATGAAGATCTAAAGAGTTTCCCATACAAAGACGACTTTGACTTCTCTGACTATCCGAAGAACCATCCGAATTACAATGAAAAGAATAAAAAAGTAATTGGAAAATTTAAAGATGAAGCAAATGGAATACCTTTGGAGGAAATAGTTGCGCTATTGTCCAAATTATATTCCTTCAAGATGTATATGGAAAACGACATACCGACAGTGAAGAAAGCTAAAGGAGTCAAAACATCGTACTTGAAGAAACGTGTGACATTTGACCATTACAAGACCTGCTTGTTTGAAGATTCTACAATGTCTGCAACGTTCAACACTATCAGAAGCTTTAAACATGAGGTCTACAGTGTCACTGAAGTTAAAAGAGCACTATCAGCTCAAGATGATAAAAGGCATATTATGCCGGATAAGATTCATACTCTTCCTTTCGGCCACTACTCTCTAAACCCTATCAACTAGTAACCTATTCTTCGTCCTTCTACAACTTCGACCTTATTCCTTTCTCCTTCCGTAAAAAAATGGGGAACACGGCAAGTCCAACGCCGTGTTCCCCATTTTTTTACACAAGTTTGGATGACCTTGACCTATATAAATGATGTGAATATTTAAGACAACATTCATTGTGATTATACATGTGATACATGAAACATTCAAACCTGCAATATGAAGAACTCGAAGCAAGAAATTGTCAACGAGCTTCATAAACCTGCAAGAAGAAAGTTTCCACGAAGAAATACAGTGATAAAAGGAATAAATGATTTATATCAAGCAGATTTAATCGAAATGATTCCTTATAGTAAACAAAATAGAGGATTTAAATACATATTGACTATTATTAATTGTTTTTCAAAAATGGCAGATGCTTTACCACTAAAAGATAAAAGTGGCAAAAGTGTTACAAAAGCAATGGAAACAGCTATACAAAGAGACAAACATACTATAAAACATTTACAAACTGATGATGGAAAAGAATATTTTAATAAGGAATTTGCAAATTTAATGAAAAAACACAACATTAACCATTACTCAACCAATTCAGAGGTAAAAGCATCAATAATTGAAAGATTCAACAGAACTTTAAAAGGTGCGATGTATAAGATGTTTTCTAACAGAGGATCGCACGTATGGATTGATATGTTACCAAAACTTATAAGCGATTACAATAACAAGTTTCATAGAACTATCGGTATGAAACCAAGCCAGGTGACTAATAAAAATGAAAAACTTGTATTAAAACGTATAAAAATGAATACTAAACCAAGAGTTGAAAAACTAAAGCCTAAAAGGTTTAATGTTGGTGATAAAGTGCGAATAAGCAAATACAAAGGTGTATTCAGTAAAAGATATCTTCCAAACTGGACAAATGAGGTATTTACTGTATTTAAGGTGCAACCTACAATACCAGAAACTTACATTTTAAAAGATAATAAAGGACAATTGCTGGAAGGAGGGTTTTATGGACATGAAATGTTAAAATCAACAGTAGGTGATGTATATTTAGTTGAAAAGGTGTTGCAACGAAAAAAGGATAAGGTTAAAGTACGATGGTTAGGATTTAATAAGACGGAAGATTCTTGGATACCTAAAAAGGATCTAATATAATGATAGAGCATCATTTTGGGTTGAACCATTACAAAGGATGGAGATAATACCGCAAAAAGACAATTTTACTATTAATAATATAGATGAACTCACAGTGGATGGTTCTCAATTCAATACTGGAAAACACGGTGTTTTGTTACCAAACACGGTGCGTTGTCTGGTTACCGGTCCTTCCAATTGTGGAAAAACAAATGTAGTATTCAATTTGATTACAAATCCTAAAGGATTACGTTTTAATAATTTATATGTATTTTCAAAGTCACTACAACAACCAAAATATCAGTTATTGGAACAAATACTCAATAATGTGCCTGAAGTTAAATATTTTAAATTCAACGCGAGCGAGAGTGTCATGCAACCGCAAGAGGCTAAACCATTCTCAGTATTCATATTTGACGATGTATCTTGTGAAAATCAAAATACAATAAGAAATTACTTCGCCATGGGTCGACATAACAACATAGATAGCATTTATATTGGTCAAACTTACAGCAAAATACCGAAACAGCTCATTAGAGACAATGCAAACATGTTAATTGTATTTAAACAGGATGAAACCAACCTAAAACACATATATTATGACCATGTAAGTGCGGATATGCCATTTGAACGATTTAAAGAGTTGTGTGGAAAGGCTTGGGCTGAAAAGTATGGGTTTTTAACAATTATGAAGGAACAACCGCTAAACAATGGTCGATACAGGATAGGATTTGATAAATTTATACTAATACACTGATCATGATGTAAAACATTCATTGTTGTACAACACGTCTTGCTACAAACATGGTTAACCAAGAAAAGTTAATAAAGGAAATAAAATCACTTAGTGATTCTATTCGAGATAAAAACAGAGCATTAAAATTAGGTATTAGCGAAAGGGAGAAATTTCTTGAATCTACTTTTAAACCTATTACTCAACCCTTGAAACAATTAAACAAAAAATTTGCTAAACCCGTTTTGGAAGGAGATGCAATTGCACCTATTACAAAGTTTGAAAGAGAAAATGTAAAATCAGAAGATTTTAGTGATGAAGACCTGGAATCCTCTACATATAGTGGTTTTACCGGTGGAGAACCTGAAAGAGAGCTAGAATCACCAGACTATAGTGGTATAAGAGAATTATATGAAGTAAAAGCTAAAAGAGGACATGAAGATGTATCAACTGCTAGTGAAGAGGAAAAAGAAGAAGAAGCAAGGGAAGGTCCGTCAAACATAAGCTTGTTGGGTGAAAACATTCATAACAAAGGACCTTTAGGAAGGAAATACATGGTAAAAATGTTACTCGGAACAATTCCTAATAAGAATTACCATAGTTATGGAGCGAGATTAACAGAAGATGGTTTAATGATAGGTAATAGCCCGTTAAACGTTGACGAACATGATAATATTGTCATTGGTGATCAAAGGTATAAGGGCACAAAAGGATTATTTGAATTATTATTTGAAAATAAGCCTTCAGTATCGTTAGTGAAAGAAAAAGACATGGAAGCATATAAAAATATTTTGGAACAGACAAATGCATATAGGAGAAAGTATTTACCTGACCAGCCTCCTTTTAGATCTAAGTCTTTAAAATATAAAGAATTTGTATCCAAGTTAATACCAACTAGAAGACAAACAATGCCGTTAACACAAAGAAAACCTGTAAAACGAAGATTTATGGCATCCACTTTGGATGTAAGTGCTCAGGAACGAAGAAAAAGAAGTAAGTCCGTTACGGGTACAGGTTTAATGAAGAAACTATATAACACAAATGTGATTTATTACAATAATATCAATAAATTGGTGGATAGAATGAAACTAATACATGAAGCTAAAGAAGCGGGTCATACTGGATTGGAAAACGAATGGGTGGCTTTAGTGGATGAACTCCGAAACCGTGGGGTAATCTCATAAAAATGCGTTACTCCCTAGAATACTATTCAGTTGCACTATGAGTGTTGACAAGTTCGGACGTTACTCCTCGGATGGGTTATATTATGCCAATAGTTTAAAAAGAAGTGCTGGTTTACCACAAACACCTGATGGAGATTATGATATAACTAATAAAAGGTTAAAAAACATAAAAGATCCCACAGATGAAAACGATGCAATAAATTTAAAAGTATTAAAAGAAAATATATCACCAACATTAAGACTACAGAAAAACACATATGACGCAGGTAATCATAGAATTGTCAATGTTGGTAAGCCAAATCAAAACGCTGATGCAATAAACAAAGGTTATTTATCATCAGAATTAAAAAATACGTTAAAATTCAATGGAAAAACGTATACTGCTGAAAATAAACGTATATCCAACGTAGATGATCCTAAAGATGCAAAAGACAGCGTAAATAGACGCTATTTACATTCATTAATACCTGAAAAGACAAAAGATGGTTTTTCTTTTTATAAATTTGTTATTAACGATATAGGTTATCCGAAAAATGAAAATGATGCTGTAAATTTAAAATATATAAAAGATCATTGTATTACACGTGATGTAGGAGTTATTGATTGTCTAGGTAATTGTTTAGCGAATGTTAAAGATGGTTCGGCACCATCAGATGGTGCAACAGTGGGTCAAATGATGGAAACCTTAAAACAAGAAACAACCTCTTTTGTAAAACAAGATCAAGTAGTATCAAAGCAAGGGGATGAATTTGTTCAAGGTAATGAAAAATTTAATTTATTAACATACAAAAATAATGCTTGGGATTGCATGGGTAAAGGGTTATCAAATATGAGATTGGGCTATACTGCTCAAGATGCAGCTGCTTTATCACAAACCGTACATCTAGATCCAGATCATTCTTTTAGATTTTTTACATGTAAAAATAAAGTAATAAAAGACTTGCATAATGGAAGAGATCCAAATGATGCTGCAACTGTAGGACAAACATTACAATATGACAGCGCAAATAAAGAGTTTATTTATAATAAGCAAAGATTTAAATTAATGGATGTAAATGATTATCAAAATATATTAATTGCAGATCCAAATTCATTTAGCGGATTTAGAAAATTGTCTGGTGAACAATTTATTCATAAAAATCATGTGTTTCGAAATGAATCAGACGGAGCATTAGTTAGTGGAAATTTTAAATATTTTAAATGTCCCGGGAGCGATGAAAATGTAACTGATAAAGACTAAGAATTTGTATAAAAAACTGATACGGGTTAGAAATCGAGACTAATATTATAAAAATGGGTTACACTCTAGAATGTTATTCAGTTGCACCATGAGTGTTGACAAGTTCGGACGATATTCCTCGGATGGATTATATTACTTTAATACTTTAAAAAGAGGTGCTGGCTTACCACAAACACCTGATGGAGATTATGATATTAGTAATAAACGGTTAAAAAACATTAATGATCCCACAGATGAAAATGATGCAATAAATTTAAAAGTATTAAAAAAAGAGATATTACCAACACTGAAACTAGACAAAAACACATATAACGCGGGTAATCATAGAATTTCCAACGTTGGTAAGCCAAATCAAAACGCTGATGCAATAAACAGAGGTTATTTATCATCGGAATTGAAAAATACGTTAAAATTCGATGGAAAAACGTATAATGCTGAAAATCGACGTATATCTAACGTAGCAGACCCTGTAGATGAAAAAGACAGCATAAATAGACGCTATTTACATTCTATAATACCTGAAAAGACAAAAGATGGGTTTTCTTTTTATAAATTTGTTATTAACGATATAGGTTATCCAAAGAATGAAAATGATGCTGTAAATTTAAAATACATCAAAGATCATTGTATTACACGTGATGTAGGAATTATTGATTGCTTTGGTAATTGTTTAGCGAATGTAAAAGATGGTTCTGCACCATCAGATGGTGCAACGGTGGGGCAAATAAAGGAAACTATAAAACAAGAAACATCTGGTTTTGTGAAACAAGACCAAGTAGTAACACGACAAGGAGATGTATTTGTACAGGGAAATAAAAAGTTTACTTTACTTGAAGAAAACAATAGTGTTTGGGATGGTAAAGGAAAGTCATTGACAAATTTAGGTATTGGTGAAAAGCCTGGTGATGCTGTTACTTATGAACAGATAATACAATTAGAGCCAACTGGAAAACAATGGTGGAATTGTGATAACAAACGATTAACAAATGTTGCAGACCCTGATTATGCTGATAACGCTGTAACTGTTAATTTTCTTGTTAAAGTAATAGGTAATTTATTATTTGATATGCATAATTATATTGCAGCCGGACAACATAAACCTATTGATGAAAAAATGAGAAGTGCATGGATTAAACAAGAAATTCTTTATAAATACTTTTTTAATCATAATACACAAAAGTTTAGATCAACAGATTGGGGTACTTTTGATATTTAATTAAATAACACCATATATTACATCATTTATGTGCAACCTGTCATAGAGGTAACACATAGGTTACGCTTTTCGAATATAAAAGACAATCATGGCGTTTCATTACACCAGTCCATATCGAGACACTATACGGAAAGGAGGCGGTATCACGTCCACAGCGGTTTCTCTGTTAAGTAAAGCTTTAAATCGTATTCCAGTAGGATCTGTCGTAAATAGAGCAATAGACGCTTTACCATACGAATTTCACATACCGGGAGGTTATCAGTATTGCGGACCAGGAACTAAATTGAAAAAACGACTGGAAAGAGGCGATCCAGGCATAAATAAGTTAGATCAGGCTTGTAAAGAACACGATATCGCATATTCCACGTTTACCGATTCAAAGAATAGGTCAATAGCTGATAAAAAGCTAGCGAATATAGCTTGGCAACGAGTAAAGTCTAGTGACGCTAGTATTGCAGAAAAAGCAGCAGCTTTAGCGGTAACAGCAGGTATGAAGGCTAAAACAGCGGTAGGAGGTGGAAAAAGGAGGGGTAGGAATAAAAAAGGATCAACCATGAAGAAACATGGTGGTAATATTAGACTAAAAAGACGTTCTCCGAGGAAAAATAACAAAAAACCGATAATATGGTCAATGGTAAAAAACGGGGCTGGTCTATACCTAAGACCGTATCGTGCATATTAAATAAAAGAAATCAATTGGTTATACCACATAAAGCGTTGACTAATGTTGAATTATTTAAATATATTTCCTGTTTAAAAATACCATTTTTCCGCGGAGTATTTATGAAAGACAATTTACCAAAGAAAATATGGAAAAATGAGACTGGAATCGTAAATTTGGATAATACTGAAGGGTCCGGCACCCATTGGGTGTGTTATAAGAAACTAAATAGTAATGTATATTATTTTGATAGTTTTGGAAATTTGCCACCACCTAAAGAACTTGAACATTACTTTAAATCTGCTAAAAACATATATTACAACTATAAAAGAGAACAACCTGATAATACTTCAATATGCGGCCATTTATGTTTGGAATTCCTAGCTAAAAGTATCAGTCACTATTGAGATGTCTTCCTATACGGTATCATTAACAGGAAAATCGTCCACTTTACGAAGTATCCTTTTTCCAGCGTTACGCTTGCAAAAAGGAAGATTTTGGGAGGCAGCACTGTTGGATTTTACAACTTACAACTCTATTCCCAATGTTACGGAAGGTAAAAATAACTTATTGCATTATTATAAAGGAAAAGATGCCAGTGGGAAGTTTACAGACTTGGAAGTTTGCACTCTACCCACAGGTTCTTATGAAATTGATCATATTAATGAATTTTTGCAAAATAAAATGGGAAAAGACAATATAACGCTAAAAGGTAATAACAATACAATGAAAGCTGAGCTTACTTCAAAATATTATATAGATTTCAGTAAGTCAGACTCAATTGGTGATTTATTAGGATTTCCCAAAGATGGAGCAATTTTAGAACCAAATAAAACACATTCTGGTAAACAAACTGTAACAATATTAAAAGTCAATAGTATAGACATAACTTGTAACATTATACAAGGAGCTTACAGAGATGGAGCAAATACTCATATAATACATACTTTTTACCCCAGTGTGCCACCTGGATTTAAAATTGTTGAAAAACCACAAAACCTGGTATATCCCAAGTAGCAAGGAAAACTTTTTAAAAATATTGACAAAGCTTTTAAAAACTTTTTAAACTAAGTAGTATTTAAAAACATTCAGAAAACTTTTTGAAAAGTGTTCAATAATTTCTTCCGAACAAACAGTTAAAACAATGCCGTTAAAATGTTTTTAAAAACTATTTGAAAATATTTTAAATATTAAATCATTTTGACAATGAAAACTTTTCAAGAAATTTTTAAAAACATTTTTATGTTATTAATAATAATTTAATATTATTAATAATTTTTTGTGTTTTAAAAAATTTTTAAAGACATTTCTTGCTTAAATTTTTGCTTAAATCAAAACTCGACCATGTTTTTAAAAATATTTTGTAAACTTTTTGAAAGCACTTGATAGAACGGTAGTTGAACGTTTTAAAATCTTTTCAAAAACATGTTGAAAAATATATAAGTACTGGTTGTCCATCATCTGTTGAAATTTTTTTGAATTTTATGAATAAGGAATTAAACATCAGAGGCGAATTGAAAAGTAATAGAGATTTGACTTACTCAATACTCGTCTGTGAGAACTTTTTGAGATCCGTTGAGATCATGAGATGTAATAATATAATTATTTTATTTACTTTCTTAACACAGTGTCTATTTTGACACTATTGATGTCTGGAATAATGGTCAAATATATGAACACAAATATAATAAATCTCGTTATTTGTAATTGTAATACAGAATTTGCGTATTTTTCGTGCACCCTAATGTTGTTTTATTATTTATTCCAGCCTCTGTGGCCTAAGTTTATCTCTTGAAAGTTGGTCTTTTGAATTCGGTTGTTGTTGGCCTTGAGTTCGTTCGTTGGTTCCCTCACTTATTCACCGCTCGCCGCTGCCGTCGCCATTTTGTAGCCTTTCTCTTTCGCTAACGACGCTAACTTTGAACTTGAGTGGTTAAGTCGTTTGGTGTTTTCTAAAAGTCTGAGTGTTCGTCCAGGACTTCAGCTTATTTGCTGGGTGTATCCAGGAGCATGTCTAGCAGCAGCAGGTAAGTCCTCTTTAAAACTATTATTAAACTAGGCTAAACTTGATCGTGGTAACTTAGAGATAGCCTAGCCGACACTCTGGACGTGGTAAATAACATAGCAAACAAGAACTAACTTATGAGTTCCGGGTCACTTGAGAGCGCCTAACTTATCCCGAAATTGAGGCAACAAATTTTAGAGCTAAGAAAAAAGCCTTTAAAATGAAGAGCTTACCCTATTTTTTATCCATTATATAAAAATAGGCTAGAGTTACCTAGGCCTACACATTGGATTGTTTGACCCATAGCCTACCTGCTTTTGAGGGTTATCAGCTGGTTTGACAGAATGGCAAAATCCCTACTAAATGTGAATGTCCGTTTAGGCTTTCAAGCGAAAACAGCTCAACGTACTATCATGAAACGTTGTACACGACTTATTCTTGGAGAAATCTCAAGTAACACAGGATAGGCCTAAACTTACTTTTTATCTGAAAAATAGGCATTTTTTTACAAAAGATGGGCTAAAAAAATTGTTTTCCCATAAATCTCAAAATATATTTTATTATTGGTTGCTTAGAAACCAATGTAAATTATAAAAAGTGAAAATTTTTACACACTAATGGGACACAATTGACACTCCCCACACACTGGGTTCCACCCTCCCCATTCCTTAAATAACTTACCTCATGAATAAGAAAAATATACATTAGTCCTAATGTACAAAATTATAACTTGTTTTTAAGTAATAAGCTCTGATAACATTTCATGCGTATATTGTGGAAAACACATATAAGTTAACTTAGGCCCTAGAGCCAATTTTAAGTAGGTACCGATGTATAAGTTAACGATATAAATCTTGTGTCTATTTACTCTAGTAGCATTTTTTATGTTTTAAAGCCCAGTCTTGTTAGCCTACTCTCTAATATTGACCAGTTGTTAGAAAGCATCATAAACCCTCCGAGCATTAAACGTAGGTTTTCAGCCCAACTTTTTGACCTTCAAGCGTTAGCGTTTGTTTTTTCAGTGATTAAATAGTAAACGTGGTGTAACTTAATAGTGAATGGCAGAACGAGTCGATCGGTAAATTGGTCGTATTCAAACGGTAAATTATTGTATCTTTTATGAATATAGGTTATTCGTTTAACTCAATATAGGTATCATATGGTAGTTTATAAATAAAGTAGGCCTAAAAGTTTTTAGCAAAGATTTTATTAGAACTAAGTTGATTAAAAGTTATAAACACCAAACTTGATTAGGTTC
Organism: Neoaliturus tenellus; assembly: GCA_030545055.2. NCBI lineage: Eukaryota > Metazoa > Arthropoda > Insecta > Hemiptera > Cicadellidae > Neoaliturus > Neoaliturus tenellus. The sequence continues at coordinate 153,174,721 of CM061531.1, forward strand.
AACATAACCTACAGTCAATATTTTAGCAAAAAACTAGCCTAAATAACAAAATATTCAACCTTTAAAAATCATCTTATAAGGATTATGAAGAAAACATGGCCCTCTTTTTCAATTACCGGTAGGCCTACTGGAATATAAAATTTTTGTGGCATTAAAAAAATGCATAAATGGATCAGCTGCTGACATTTAAACGTTTCTTTTAAAGAGGTATTCAGCTAGGCCTAGGCCTAGATGCGTTCAGCTAGATGTTAGATGATTTGAGTCCTGTTTTCTTTCTTTTTTTTGGCCCTCCATGACAATTCTATGGTTTGAGTGATGGCAGATGTTATTCGATCTCTTCAGTTGGACCCGATATTTTTATGTAGCCTACATGAATCTATACTTATTTAATACGCTAAGGGTTTTTTTGTCTTGAGAACTCCTCCTACAATTTTCAACCGATTTTCAAGTTTTTGGTGTCGTTGTATAGGGCTTGGTCTGTAGTTGTTTCCGCCAAAAACTGATGAGAATCGGACTAAAAATAAAGGCACTATCCACCATAGAAATCTCAAAATTTCCCATTTAAATAACATTGGGGTTAAATAAAGCATTTTAAACATCTGTTAATAATCAGCTGTAAATATGCGTTGTTTTGGTGATTAAAGATATTCACAATAGTGGATTAGCCGGATGTCGTTGATTTTGAGCTAAAAAGTAACAGTTGTATTGTATTAAAGTAAATTGATCGATTTCGAGCAACACGTATACTAGTTATGGATAAATTCGATAGTACATCTCGATAATTTTCATTCGATAGTTCCACCGGGCGTCTGCGGAAGTGCAGCCCTGGTTATTTGTAGGCTAATATGCAATGAAACATCGGAGAAAAACTGTTGCCATCTGCCAACTTTGTAAACAACAAAATACATATTTTACCAATTGTTTTAAGGCTATAAATGATTAAAATTTTTATTTATACTGTTAATTTACAGTAGCCTAGGGCCTATTCGAATAAATTAATATGTTTCAACGAGTTTTTAACCATAGTTTGAGTAGGAATTAGCGTAGTGTTCCTAGCTTGATTTTACATGTTTTCTTAAGAGATTAGGGTGAGTACCGTAAAACATTTTTTGTTTTAATCGTCATATATATTTTTTTCAAATGCTTATTGGCTATATTAGGCCTAATTAACTTATATAATTCTTGTTCTCCACAAAAGTCTAAACAAAATGTATAGCCCATCTTGGAATTAAGATTATGTGTATCCAAAACTGGCGAAACTTCGTTATCCTACTCCACCTTCACTATCGATGTTAAAATTTTGATTTGGTATTACAACTATGTGATGAAAACAATTGAATCAGCAACGATATTGAGATAATAAATGTATCATAATAATTATCTAGCCTAACAATCTAACCGCAAACCTGCGTACCGGTAACTTTTATTGACAGCTACCTATGTTTATAACAACCAAATCAATGGTATTTGGAAACATTTAAAACGCACATAATTATCTAGCCTAACAATCTAACCGCAAACCTGCGTAACTTTTATTGACAGCTACGTTTATAACAACCAAATCAATGGTGTTTGGAAACATTTAAAATGCACAATAGCAAAAATTTTAAAAAACTTGTAGTTGTTTTTGTTATTTTCAGTTAATTGTTTGCAATATATTTGCTTTATTGTCATAAGGTATGTTTAATTATCTTAGAACAAAACCAAATCAGGTGATAAAATCGTAATCGTATTGTGTAATTGATTGTATAGCATAGGCCTAGCAAGTTATTATTGCAAAATCAAAATTTTAACATCGATAATAACGGTGGAGTAGGATAACGAAGTTTCGCCCTAAAATTATTTTAGGGGAGCGCAAAGTTATATAAAATATTTTTTTGGTACTTTTTTATTTTTAGCCTATAGCCTAATTTTGGTAACAAAATGCAATGGTAACAATTTTTGGATTGTTAAATAGTCCATGTTAAGCCTATCTACTTTCAAATAGGGGAAGCTGCGGAATAATAAGGGAAGAGAACCACTAATTTGTAGCTCTTAATCTATTATAGATACAGGAATGAAAAAAAATCATGTAAAAACAGGTCCAAATTATGAATCTGAAAAATAAATTTGGAAGCTCTGTAATTAACGTAAGCAAAATTAAAAAATAATTCTCTAATTACCCCACTGATTTCTCCTATATTACCCCAAGTGGGGTAATAAGAGATGAGGGTGTTATTTCCTTAGTTGAATGTATTCAGAAGTTTATGGGGTACGGTATTAGTATTGAGACAAGCTTAGGGGTAAAATATTATTATTTAAAAATAATTAGTTTTTTTAAATAAAATATTAAACCGTTGAAATTGGTGTGGAAAATTACACAAATAATTTATTGAGTGCCAAATAAGCTAGAGTACCCTAATGTCAGTTTTTTTTTATATTAAGACATGCACGAAAGAGGATAAGTGGAAACGGAAAATATATCACCTCAATTTACCGTATTATTATATAAGTTTCCTTTAAAATAAAAACGAACATTTAGTAAACTATAAATTCAACTTAATGGTCACCTTATTTATTCTCATTATAATAGTTTTTACTATTTTTTCACTAGCATAGGCCTATCCACTTAAATGAGACTGTAACACTTGATAATTTATCAAAACATTATTAAAAAACTTTTTGTGTATTAAAAAAATGTTCGCAGCTTAACCACGATATGATGTGAGAAGGACCTTAACTCAAAATGAAACCACTAGTTAACTTATATGCTCTGTTAAAAATAACTAACTAGATAAATGTTTTTCAACATGTTCTTTGTTATTTTTGATGTGAAATAAATTAGGCAACTGAGCAGAACAACTACGGTACCTGTAGCAAAAGATTTACATATGAAAAGAGTTCATCGGCCTATTCTCTTATTACCCCACAGTGAGACACATTGTGGGGTAACAAGAATATATCATAAATCCAGCATCTTTATATAATAAGTACCAGTAAATTTTTTTTGTCTTTTTTAGAGCAAACACACTGGATATGGACTGAACATGGTGCCTGCTCAACGGAAAATTATCAAAGGATTTAAACATTGGATGGTTGTAATTTTATTTTAGTTTTATTTTAGGTCTCATAAAAATGAAAGTAAAAGTTACCATAAAAATTTTACATTTTTCCTTGATTTTTAAAGCTTTTACATTTATAAATTATTTGTTGTAAAATTTAATATGAGATGTTAAAAATGTTATGTTATAAAATGATATGTATATGAGATGTTTAAAATGTTATATATATAGGCCTATATATTTTATATGTTTTGTGATGGCTGAACCTAATATTTTTCAGCATAATACAACATTTTATCAAAACAAATTACTTTGTTTTATTTCACCCTGGTGTATAATAACGAGAAACGATTTAACATGGAGTAGGCTACATTCTATGGCCATACGTACTTAAGTTTATCAAACATATAGATATTCTACAAATCCTATAAAAATTAGATATCATATTATTTTAGATGCTCCAGCCATCTTTTGACACGCGGAACCATGAACTATGAATACTGTAGAATGTTTTTAAGAACTGTCTTTATTTAGTTTTCATTCAAGGATTAAATTTATTGTTTAAAAATTAGCATCGTCTGCTTTGCAATGTTATTAAGATCATGTTATTGTGCATTTAAATTGATATCAGAAAGCAGAAATATTTTTTAATTTGTGCACTTGTTTGGTGAGTTTTTTTTTAGTAGAGCCATTGCTATTTTAAAACACGTTACATCCATTAAAACGTTTATATTTAGGCTTGTTGCTTAAGCAATTTTTATTGCAATTAATTGTTCTTTTAACTCAAGAAATTAATTAAAAAAAAAACTTTTTTACAAAATTTTGTAGTGTTAGTTAATAAGTGTTCTGGAACAAAGTAATTAATGAAGTAAAATGAATTATATACTTGAAACTTGTAAGAACACAATTTTAATTATTTTTTATTGCAGATTGAACCAAGTTTTCTACTTTCTGTGTTTCTATGTAGAGGAAAACAATTATAAAACCTGAAGCCTCATGGGCACTGTATGCTTTAAGCAGGCCAGAAAAGCTTATGTTTAAAATATTTCACCAAAGTATATGTGTTATTTTAAAATTACTATGGTTTTAACTTCTTTCCTGTCTCCATGCAAAATAGAAGAATGGGTAGTTACATTCTGCTCATTCTATATCACAAGTTAGTAAATCATGTAATTGATTCCTATTTGTTTCTTTTTTCCCTAACAGTACGAAGACTACCAATACAGTACCTCTTGATAATCCTCAAAATATGAAGCTATTATATATATATATATATATATATATATATATATATATATATATATATATATATATATATATATATATATATATATATATAAAACTGTAAAAAAGATAAATCATTTTTCTTTTATTGTTCTCAAGAAGATTGTAAAACCTTTGAAATAATATTTCTAATTGTGATAAACAAGTTTTTAAAAACTTTTGAAAACGTTTCAAAAGTTTTCATTGTGGGTAAAAAATTATTTTAATACAATTTTAAGTTGTTATTGACAATTTGTTAAAAATAATTTAAATACTTTTAAAAATGTTTAAATTAAATATTTTGAAATGTTTTTAATTTTGTGTTGAAACAATATTGAAAACAATTTGAACATTTTTTAAAATATTCATTCGGGGAACTATCTACTTTTTAAAATGTTTTTAAGACTTATTTAAAAACAATTTTATCAACTTTTCAAAATGTTTGTTTTGCTACTTGGGATCTACCGTTGAACACCACTTTCATTTCAGACATCGTGTTGAACGTATTGGATCAAGAAGGTAACTTGATAGATTTCCGAGAAGAGCCTATTACGGTTAGATTACATTTAAAATCGACACTTTAATACAAAATCATGGGTTTAATATTTAAAAGCGAACAACCTACGGGAAACCGCATTAGTAGCTCTTCAGCTGTGGAGGAGTTAACACGCGAGAACATTCGTTTCTTAAAGAGAATTGGATTACAATTAACCGATTATGGATATACTGGATATAGCGCAGGGTCCAACATTCGACGAAACCCTATGGGAAAAAGAATATCACACCCACAACCCTTACACTTCATCAAAATTAAACAATAACGATGAAATTCGTGTTCCCATACAAAATCAAGACATTTACACACTACCATGTGAAAGTTACTTGTATATTGAAGGAAAAGTTACTAAAAAGGACGGTACTACTACTGGTACAACAGTTCCATTTATAAATAATCCCATGGCTTTCCTGTTTGATGAAATTAGATATGAAATATCAGGTGTAACAGTTGATTCTACTAAAAAAGTAGGTATTGCAACAACTTTAAAGGGATTAACATCTATATCACCTAATGAAACCAATTTAATACAACCTGCAGGATGGGTTTTACCTGCAAAAGACACAATCACTCCAGATACAAATGGAAATTTTGATTTTCATATTCCGTTACGTTTGTTGCTTGGTTTTGCTGAAGATTATAGGAAAATAATATTAAACGTTAAACAAGAATTAGTTTTGTTGAGATCTTCAAACGATAAAGATATTATTAAAGCTCCAGACGGTACAACAGATGCAACTTTAGAATGGAAATTAACATTAGACAAAATTGTATGGAGAGTTCCACATGTAAAATTAGCTGACGAGCATAGAATGCTACTATTAAGAAAGTTAAAGGCTGATCGTGATATTGTAATTCCTTTTAGAAGTTGGGAATTTCATGAACATCCCAGCTTGCCAACTACGGATCGACACACTTGGACAGTTAAAACATCTAATTATGTGGAACGAGCCAGGTATATTATATTTGGTTTACAAACAGGCAGAAGAGACACCATCACCAAACATGCAGGCCAATTTGATCATTGCAACTTGAAAAATATTAAAGTTTATTTAAATTCACAATTTTTTCCATACGATAATTTAAATGTGTCATTCGCTAATAAAAAGTACAGCATATTGTACGATATGTATGCAAGATTCCAAAGTTCATATTATGGTAAAACGAATGCACCTTTACTATCACCAGAAAAATACTTAGATGGTTACCCTATAGTTGTAATCGATTGTTCTAAACAAAATGAATCGGTAAAATCATCAAGTGTAGATATAAAAATAGAAATGGAATTCAACGCGCCTATATCAGCTAATACAACTGCATACTGTTTAATTCTACATGATAAAATCGTAACATACACACCTTTAACTGGAATTGTTAAAAATGTATTGTAAAAGACCGGTTTTCCTACATTCCAATGCATTCCGCGAGTATAAAAGCAGAGCGTTCAGCTCGCTCCTCATCAGTTTGTTGCCTGTTGTTGTATGGGTAGCATCTTATTCAATATGGCTTCTCCTAGTGGTACACAAGAAAATGTAGTAGATATTGAGAAGGAGATATCCGACTTTTTAGATCTTCAAGGTCAACCGGAGGGAGATGAACACAACGCTTGCGGACAATTCCACGCCAGTAATAATATTGAGGAAAAAGGTAAAAGAAGAAAGAACGCACACAAGAGGAAAAGGGATATTGAAGATAATATTTCTCCTAACATATTAAGTGAGGTATTCTTGCGAATATTTTACCCAATCTCTTCCAGTTTGGACAAAAGTGTTTTAATCGGTGTTATGAAATCTACAGATTATTCCCCTACTGTAATTTTAACTCATGGACCCAAAATGATTTTGTTTACGGACACTGCTTGGGAATCGTTTATGAAACACTTGCATCTGCTAGAATGCTATTTAAGTAGTAACATGTTTGGAAGAAAGACAAGAGTAGGCCTTTTGGATTCAAATGTGGAAATCGATATTGTTAAACATCGTGGTGATCATCAGTTGCGGTTTAGAGACACAACAAGACATGATAACAAGATTCAACTTAATCGAGAAGAGTTTTTTATTCTAACTTGTGCAACTGAACCAATAACGAGGTACTTGAGACAACTGGTGTTTTCAAGTTCGATTATTAAAGATTATCTGGAAGACACTTTGGACAAACAACCGGACGCACCTATATTGTACGGACCTGTAGATACTTCTATATTCAATAGGGTTCCTCATGAAGTACAAATGTGGAGACAATTGGAAAAGTACGCTCAACTACATAAGAAATCAGTAAAACGTGAAAAAGAGGAAGAAGAAGGAGGAGAAGAATCAAGTGTTAGTGATGAAAATGAAAACAAGGAAAATGTAAAGATGGAAACCTAAATGACAATTAACTACACAGCAATGGTTAATTTTTAAAACAATGTCAAACACTTTGTGGGGTTAGGCCTACCGGGGACGGTGCCCACGTTAAATATACACCAACGCGCCAACAACTGTACGGCCGGGTATAAAAGTCGTACCTACCGTGGTGTGGAAATCAGTTGACCTTTGGACTTCGTCATGAGCAGACGAGTGATCTTCGCAATGGACAAGGAAGAAGAACAAGTAAAGTCCAAACCTGGTATAATTGAGTTCCAAGCGTTTCGGGGTAATGATGATAGATTTATCATAAAAGAACTTGTGTTTTTCGACATCAATACAAGTGTTCCTTATTCGTTTTTATTTAAACCACCATGTTCTTATTCATCTTTAACCAGTAAAGCCGCTACTACCAACAGATGGATTTCAAAACACTTCCATCATATCGATTGGTATGATGGTTTTACAAGTTACACGGACTTGTATCACATTATGCATCACTTTTCAGACAAGTTTACCAATATTTACACAAAGGGGCTGGAAAAGAAAAGATGGATCGAAGGATTTACTCATGTTCCGGTTAATGATGTGGATTTGGATAAAAACTACAAGTATACGATGGAAAATGTTTGTATTTGTACTAAAAGTCCAGAACATGAAAAAGATAGACATTGCGCTTTAAAAAACGCCTATAAACTCGCATCTTACCTTCAAAGTGGGGAAATGGGGAGTGGTGGGGGTAACGGGGGTTATATAAGTGAAGAGCAGACCGGGACCTGGCATGAGTATTACTCGAGATTCCGAGACGACAACATCTCCCAGCAAGAAGACGAAGAAGACGATCTATAACTTGACCATGGCATCTCACCAGTTCCTGCAAACTTTGGTTGAGCAGTTCAATGCTCACTCCAAATCTACCATACTACCCGTCAAGAAGTGTTCCGAACTTAAAGACGAGAAGCACTACATTATCCACGCCATGAAGAAGATGGAGACTACAGTTGGAGAGGCCATCTGCTGCAGTCTTAGCGAGGCACCATTCACTCCGGGGGATGAGCCCAAGTTCCAAGTCTACCTGCCGAAACGGTTCGTCCATCTCCTCCAGAACGAGGATATGCGCTCCATCCAACCCGGCTGTCTCTACCTGGTTTCCCACGGTTGCACGGGTAGCAATTCCACCGAGTTGACCATCCACATCGCCGACAAGCAGCAGTGTTAGATTTAAGTTTTACTGTTGTACATATGTTATTGTAATGTTTTATAAATAAATAAACCATAAAAGACAAAAAAGAATACAAAAAGACGAAAAATGCAACATATCAATATGTGAAGTTTGTCACATATTGATATGTTGCATTTTTTTTTAAACTTCGCGGGTGACCTTGACCTTTGACCTTTGCATTTCACAGTTACCCCCACCACCACGCTACAAGTCAAACCTGCTTGAATGCAAAACACCCCCACCACTTTTTCATATACCTCCAAGTGCTGTGCCTCGTCTTCATTTCAACTCCAGCAGCCAACCGAACAACATCAGTATGTCTCTGAACGTAAGCTGTGCCAGCTATGAGGAGGTGACGATCAAAACGCAACAGGAGCTGAACGACTTGTACAAGGAGTTGCAGCTGATGGTGGCAAGAGGCTACCGTATAAACGTGCAAGTCTACGCTTGCAATATACGGAATCTTCGGCAGCCGAAGGAAGAGCCTGGACATTCCTCTTCAACGACAGCTTCCTCACCGGCGTCGATGAAGACCGAACCAGACAACTTGGATTACTTCAGCTGACTAGCGGTTGTCTTCCTTGTCCTTACAATTGTAGAATATGTTTATTTCTTTATTATATTAAAGAAGTAAAAAGAGCAAAGCCACCTATCTTGTTACTGACATATATGCTCAGTAACAAGATAGGGTTTTTTTTAAAACACAATTTGAATGACCTTGAAACTTCCCCCTCCACTGATTCGCTACCCCCACCACTTCACTGTTGATATACATGAGACAACATAATTAGATACCTCATTCCTTCTTCAACGGCCAAACCTACAACATCAACAATGGCTAACCTACCAACAGATGAAAGATGTCCTCACGCATGCTGTGACTTCGTACACGAGTTAGAGAAGAGGATGCAAGAGAGGGCGATAAGAAGAAAGCAGATCCACTCAGAAAATATCATGATAGTAAACGGCTATCTTTTGTTGTTCGGCCTTATCATGGTTGTACTGTTCATACTGTACGGCATAGTTACATGCGTCGGCAAGGTTGCAGAAGAAAACGCTCGCCACCATCAGTTGGAAGATTTCAATGTTACTTTCTAGGTTTTCCTTTTTTAAAACTCCATTTGGATGACCTTGAACTTTCCCCCTCCACTCCTTCCTTTTTTAAAACCCAATTTAAATGATCTTGAAATTTCCCCCTCTACTTTTCAATAATGTTACAACTGACTGCAGCTCACCTCATTCCTTGCTTGGCTGCCATGGCGGAAGGAACTCTTTCTCAAGTTGACTCCACTACGGACGAAGCATTTCCCTTGCGGTGGACTGTTCATTTACAGGATGCGACAGAAGTGGAAGTCTTGTATCAAAAATTACTCAATGTATTCAACGGGAACCCTGGACCTCTTGAATGTAGAATGGGTTTGAATTTTGATGCAACCAGGGTCGGCACAGAACCTTCAACTTCAAGCCAGCCTCAGCAACGAGATTTTACACATTTATACACTCCAATATCACCGGAAGGTGTAACTGTCTGCGAGGCTGACTCAACTACACGTTATGTTCAGCCGAAGCCTTGGGTGTTGATTATTAACAATGTGTACAAAGTGGAATTGGTATGTAATAGATTAAAGGAGTTGATGGTACAAGATCCAGGCCTGCGCTTTCAAATAGATATACATTTCATCTGGAGAGCACCTGCACGGGGCTCTTCGTCTGACAGCTCTCCAAGTACGACGGACGAGGAGGACGACTAGTCATCTTTTTTAAAACTCCGTTTGAATGACCTTGACCTTTCCCCCTCCACTGAGTTTATTTAAGGTGCACTCTTACTGACTACAGCATCATTTCATCGCGCACCTTCACCGCAGCAACATGGAGAGTCAACTCAACTACTGTTGCGAACAGAAATGTTTTTCATGGCCGAATGGCATTGATGTGGTGGATGGCCTGGCTTGTAGAACATGTGCAGCTTTTAGTCAGTGCATGTGTAAGTGCAAGTCTTGGAAGAAGCCGAAACCGAAGTTGAAGACATTCCATGTGTACCAAATGAGAGGGCATAAGTACACTTGTTGCCCTGAACGTTGCATTGAATTCAAACTAAAACAGCTAACTGGCTGCAAATTGTGCAACAATCATTTTGCAGGTTTTTGCAAACATTATTTAGGAGCGTGTCAATACAGATCAACTTGGCATACAGAAGCACTCACTATCAATGAAATCGCTATAGACTCACAAGAGTAGTCTTTCTACTCTTTGACTTTTTTAAAACTCCGTTTGAATGACCTTGAAATTTCCCCCACCACTTCCCCATATATCTAGAGTACGCAGGGCCCGGAGGTCAGTCGCTCGGCGGCTGTCGTAGTGTGCACATCCGTGTTGTGCAGTCTGCTGTGCAGTTTTGATTTTAACCAGTTCAAGGTCACCACACTTACACTCTGGCAAAAACGTCAAGCTGTTAAAGACAATCCTAAGTCCCAGGTTCACAGTCAACCTCAAGGTCATCACACTTTAACATGTAAATTTAAGGTAGCACCAAAACGGTGCTACCTAGCTTCACATTTTCAAGTTTCCCGAGGTCATCACAGTTCCCCCACCACTTCCCATATACCTAGAGTGCGCGGGGCTGGACAGTCAGTCGCTCGGTGTCTGTCGTAGGGTGCACATCGCAGTTGTAGTAATGGTCGAATGGGGGCTTCTGGGCCAGTTCAAGGTCACCCGAGCGGTGTCACATGACGGTTTAGACAGAGTAACGTTGCAAACTTCAAATTTCCTCGGCACTTTTGCTGTTTCTCATCGCAAATTCGCTCCAAGTCGTCAAGGTCATGGTAACTGTGACTGAAACTCGGAGCGTAGTGCGAGAAACAGCAAAAGTGCCGAAAAATTTTAGGTTTCAGCATGACCTTGACCTTTTGTGACATCGGTGACGTCATCTTGGTGACGTAAGGGGTGATGACGTCATCGGCACGTCATTTCTGTGATGTCATGGGTGTGACGTCATGGATGTGACGTCATTGGTGATGACGTCATCGATGATGCAATCGATGACGTCATCGATGAGGTCATTGACCTCGATGACGTCATCGATGACGTCATCGCTCGGGTGACCTTGAACTGGCCCAAAAGCCCCCATTCCCCACTACTGTCGGACGTCGATGATTTAGAGATAAAAGTAACATTTTTACTGTATTAAAATAAATTGCTCGATTTCGAGCAACACGTTTACTAGTTCATACTTATTGGCTTTAAACTACCTATTGAGTTAGGTCGCCATTTCAGTAAAGGTATTAAAGTATTAAGGTATTAAGATACTTTTAAAAATGTATGCAAATCGGAACAAATTAGATAGCCTAAATCTCTACATCTCTATAGATGAGTAATCAGTTCTGCGAAAGAGTTAAGTTCGTTCTTTTCATAAGCTCTGACCCAAGCAAGAAGATATCAGATGAACATATCCATATCCTTCACAATCTATGAATTGTTCATCCGAAATATTGACATGTTTACACATAGCTTAGTTATCAGCAAATAATCCTAGAAATTTCACAGTCCTGTAAACGTTTGCAGATATGATTCACAGGTTTTAGTTTTGTGTTTTTGTCTTATGCTTTTTGAACAATGACTATTATTCATCTCGTTGCCTGTAGCTATTGAAAACATTTTACAACAAGATACAACACGGCGACTTGGCATCTCTACGATGTAGTCTTTTACCCAAACTGTAACGGAGTACCAACTTTAATTTGATACATAATGGGTTTTATTTACGTTAAATAGAATATTTTATTTGTTTTAAATAATTTCTGGACTACATTATACGCTCTTCTTGTCTCTTGTAAATCTGTAAAACCACTAAAAGTTTCCATTTAATTCATTTAAACCTATGTGTTATGCAGTGGTAAAAAGAACAAAAACTATTTGCTGTTTTTATTTATTTTTTATTAATTGTAAAACAAATAAACCTTTGTAAGTCAGAATGTGGAATGGAAAGCTTCTTGTCAAAGCTACATTTTTAGTTCTGAAATACATATAAGATGAAAATTGATAAAATTTAAGTTCTCAATTAGCAAGGGAAAAACAACCCCTCTCTGAAGAAAAAATAAACTGTCGAAAAGGCAAGCATTAAAACACTGCATTACAAACAATTTCATAATGCAATTAACTTCAAACTATTCGACATTTCAAAGTAAGTGCTCTGAATACTAAGATCATCAAAATTATATGTAAGTATGCATTGCCAAGACCAATGGGGATTGTTCCAAGACTACACCATGGGACGGTATTTTATTTCGGCTTCAGGTTGCCGAAATAAAATAAGTAGCTAAATTATTATTGGGCTATATGAGACTGTATGATTAGGCCTAATCTCCTTCACTAGTCTCCTCTTAAGGATTTTTGGGGGTTAGGCCTAGTTAAATTAGATTTCCCCAATATATAACACTTTGTTAAAAACAAAATACAAATTTATGTACATTATCTAAAGGCTAGTTAAAGAAGGCTAGTCAATAAGCCTATGTTGTTGATTGAACCTCCGTTTCCAGTACGTATTCCACACGTAGGTTCTAGTTCCGTTAGTTCCGTTCATTCATACACTCGAAAATATGTGTAGAATTTGGAGAATATAAACAGGCCAATCAGACAAACGGGCTCTCCTTATAAGCTTGTGGGAACCGGTGAACAAAAAAAAACCTCTGGTTTGCTTACATTTTAGATACTTTATTGAAACACCGACGCACTCTGTGGTGCGTATTTTAAGGTGAGTATGACTGAAGGGGTGAGTGTGATGATTGTGATGGATCAGATGAGGTGTAGCTTTGTTACTGACAAATATCAGCTGTTTCATTTGTCAGGATCATTTTACATAGTACCTGGGGGCAGAGCATTTGCTCGGTAAATCAAACAGGGATATTCTTTATAGTAATATCAGTTAGAGACAGTGTGTTAAAATGCTCAGTGCAAAGAGGCTTGTTTTTTGTTCAAGACGAGCTCGTTCGCTCCTCTCACTCGCCTTCCCAATGAGCTCGTTCGCTTAGCTCACTCACCTTTCAGATTGTTTCAATGTAGGCTTACGGGTGCTGTGTACTCTATGGTTATTGAAACCCATGTTGCATTTGTAACACGGTGATTCTAATCCTATACTATAATACGAGGAATATCTGAAGGGATGTGTGTTCCACGATCTCGAAATCTAGCTGTTAGATTTTGCTTAAAGTTTGCATTAAAGAGTGTTTTGGCCCAAAAATAAGTTTAGAAACAGCCTCAACCCCAGGAAAAATCGAATTTGGTCTAAATACTATAATAAGAGGAATATCTGAAGGGATGTGTGTTCCACGATCTCGAAATCTAGCTGTTAGATTTTGCTTAAAGTTTGCATTAAAGAGTGTTTTGGCCCAAAAATAAGTTTAGAAACAGCCTCAACCCCAGGAAAAATCGAATTTGGTCTAAAATTAAGTTTTAAAATTGTAATTTTTAACATTAGTCTTATGGGTTGCTATTTTGGTAACGAAATAACAACGAAATGTAAACAAAAAGAAAGAAACATTAATGTTAAGCAGACTTTTTGAAACAGCTGTTAACTGTGAAGAGGTATAGTTGGTTGTTGGTGGAAATTTAATTGCTTTTTTACCTTGACACTATAACAAAAGTGAATAAAAACCAACGAGCAAGGCTCGGTTAACCTGGTACTAATTTAGTTAACAACTGTTTTCACAATTCTTACTAGTGATTTTGTTTCTAAATTCCAATGCAACCCTACGAATTGATTAGTTGTTTTATATTTTTACATGGCTTTTATTGATCTAAACATTAATAATCAGCAGTATGAAGTACGATTAAAAAATTATAAACTATTTTTATCATACAGTAGTGTCATTTAATAATTTAGTAAGTGGCTGCCATGCAAAACCGCATATTTACATTGGAACACGTGTGCCTTTGCACTTTGATAGTTAAGTGAGCTGTTTTCATTATTTCTTTGTTTTGATTTTTAGCTCCACATGACCGATGTTAACATTTTTTAAATCTATATATTAATAGGCAAGCATGTTTCGTTTCCTCCTTTATTCTCAGATCGTGTGCATCGTAGCAGAAATCCGCTCATACCGTTAGAAAGGTATAGATAGTCCTGTAGATGAGCAGAATCCTATTCTAATTACCTTCGGACTCCAGGGCTACGCCACAATGGCTTTCAAATTTCCAATCTATCTATATACTTATTTCTATAAGGGTTTCGTCTGTTACGTCCCTTTTTCTCTCGACCTACTGAACCGATTTTTAAGATTGAGGTGTCATTTTAAAGCTTAGGATATAGCGCAGTGACGAATCGTAATTAAAAAGGTCATATCGTTTCGGGCTTCGCCCCCCTCGCCTTTGATTTATTTCTAGAGGGCGCTTTTAAATGTTGACCAACTTTCATTGTACGATGTTTATAAATGCGAATTGTAACTTAACAGCTGATTACTTTCAGACGAAATTTTAAGTCAGATTGTAAACAAAAATAGAGTTTTTTAGTATTTTAGAAGTAAATAGATCAATAGTTTTGAACTATTCATAATGCCTCGAAAAAGGGGTTTAGCCTTTAGAGAAGCTGAAAAATATAAATGTTACAAAATGCGCAATTTGCGCACGGGCCCCCTAGTGTTAATCTTATTTGAGAGGAATAATTGAATCATTAGACAGCTGTGTTAAGAAATCAGGAAGAACAGATGTTCAGTTATTAAACATTTTAAAACTAATTGGGTCAAGATCAACAGAATGTTTGGTCGAATTTCGACCAGTGGGCGAGCCCTAGTTTCAATTAAAGGTTATAAAGAAAATAAGATTTTTCCTTGCACGAAGACCTATAATTTTTATCCCAGAACAGAACTACGTTATTTGCAAAGTTTGAAGAAAATGTTTTTGAGATCCGTGTGCAAATATACATAAATACTAATATACCTTACTCGTATTGGAGTGATCTATACTTATTTAATACGCTAAGGGTTTTTTTGTCTTGAGAACTCCTCCTACAATTTTCAACCGATTTTCAAGTTTTTGATGTCGTTGGATAAGGCTTGGTCTGTAGTTGTTTCCGCCAAAAACTGATGCGAATCTGACGGAAAATAAAGGCGTTATCCACCATTGAAATCTCAAAATTTCCCATTCCCAATTCCCATTTTCCCAATGTATCAACATTGGGATTGAATAAAGCATTTTAAACATCTGTTAATAATCAGCTGTAAATACGTGTAGTTTTGGTGATTGCAGATATTCACAACATTGGATTGGTCGGACGTCAATGATGTAGAGATAAAAGTAACATTCGTATTGTATTAAAATAAATTGCTCGATTTCGAGCAACACATGTACTAGTAGGATTAAAACGCCATAAATTTGTTCTAGTTTGCATCATGCTTAAGTTGCCGCCCAGGCTATCTCATGATTGAAGGGGCCAACAAAACTGATTTATGACGCACCTTCGAATACATTTATGTAAAGTATTAACATTTTTAGTAAACCGAAATCAAACCCATTATTAATTGCAGTAATAAAGAATTGTGAAATCTCAGTAGATACACCCACGGGCCAACTGGCTATGGCAGCACAGAAGTGTTATTTCTAGTTTATTGTATTCCGATCATTTTGTTGTAAACCCGATGTCAAAGTGTTCAAAATGTTGGTGATTATTGCACTTTAAAGTTATGTATCCTATACTATTGTACAAGGAGTGTCAATGGCGATGTATTTTCCACGATCTCGAAATATAACTGGTATATTTTGCTTAAAGCCCAAAGATAAGTTTAGAGTCAGCCTCAACCCCAGGAAAAATCGATTTTTTTTTCAAAAGTATGTTAAAAAATTTAAGTTTTTAGCATTGGTCTTGTGGGTTCTCATTTTGGTAACGAAAAAACAACGAAAGGCAAACAAAAGTGAAAGAACATTACTTTTAAGCATTCTTTTTTAGTTAACTTTGAGGAGGTAGGCCTATATGTTAAATGGTTGTTGCTGCTTGAAAACAATGACGCTATTACAAAAGTAATTTAAAGCCAACGAGCAAGGCTCGGTCAACCCGAGACTTGTTTTATAACATGTACATATCAACTTTAGCTCACATTTGAAACTTTCTTTTGCCTTCTATAATATTCGCCGGTCGCGTCATCCGTTTGTCCAAAATATCTTTGAAAAGTAGTACTCTACCCCAAAAATCATCAGTTTTAGTTGACCAATATAATACATATTCGTTTTGTAAATAAATCTCAAATTGGTTCTATAAGTTCTACACTCTGTAATACAAAACATTGTTAAAACTAGTTTGAAAATTTGATTGAACAGCATAGCCTAAACAATTTAAATTGACAAGGAATATGCGAAAAAATTTACGGAAATGTACATGTAAAAATATTCTCGAGTGTTTTTACAAAGCTTCAAACATTAGTTTGAATCATCGATATACTGTTTTAAAACAGAGCTCTGTCAAAATTGTTTAGGACATAGAACGTCCGTTACTAATGATTGTGTTTTATCCGTTTTACAAATGTATCAAAATCGTCAGAATTTTATAAAACCTCCTCATTAATTTTTGTTAGCGAATAAGATATAGGTTTTTATTGGTATTATACTATTTAATACTAACGACGATGAAGTCATAGATAAATATCACTTTTGATGTATATTCGCGTTTTACAGCCTGCGAACCATAGTATAAATCCATACTGAAGAACACTTTGCTAAAGTTTACAATTGGACCTACGCTTGCACACTCTTTTTATAACAGGTTAAATTGGTCTGACTTTTTCATTACTCGAAATTCAACATAACTAACTGTATAAAAAAAAGAAATTTAAAATTCAACAAACTCATACCTACGGAATAATAGGCCTATAAATTACTCGTACCTACCGCAGGAATATTACACTGATATGTACCTATCAAAAAACTTCACTAAATAAATAATACCCAATTATACAAGTAATATTTTTCAAGTATATCGTGCTCTTTAAGTTTTAAGGGTTGTACCTTTATTAATATCATAATAAATATTTATATTACATCATACTTACAGAAGAAACTTTATCGATTGTTACTGAAAATTAAATTTTGTTTCTGAAAGTTTCTAAAATGCCACTTTAAACGCAATTTTTTATACGTTTAAAACAATAAACTCTATTAAAAAAACGATATGAAGTTTTTAAAATTTAATTTCTACTCTTATAAACTCAAAATGGACCGCTTCCATCAATTTTTTTTATTTAGCGGTGCCATTCCCGCGGTAATAAGAACTATCTTTTGACCCATTAGCTCAATATAGCTTCTGTTTCGAGTGAAATTTATTGCCTCGTCCGATTCCACTGAACAACTAACCCTTTCGCGGACCTTCTGGGCGAAAGAAAGGGTGAAAGTGTAATTGATTGCGAGCCCTCCGAGGGTGTCCCCGCACGCGAAAGTGAAAATCGCAACCCTTTGCCCCCTCCAGTGGTCCAGAGCACCCTTGGGGTGGGGGGGGGGAGGGGTGAGATATTGCGAGGAAGGGTTGGTGGGCTCAAGAGACATTCGCATTCGCGTTGCGGAAGGGTTGCGGTGTGAGTGAGGTTAGGTTAGGTCAGTCATCACACGGCAACAGCAGTGGTACGCCTGTTACACGCGCACAAGTTGCATCGGCCTGCTGTGTTCACCTAGAATTTGGTGAGTGTACTTTTCAATATCAATGTTTTGTACTAAAAAAAGGAAGTTTGTATAGAAACTTCAATACTTTATAAGAAGGGCAGTTGAAGATGTGAAATTTAAAAATCTGGTATTTGTATGTATTTAACTATATAATATTATTGCTATTATAGTCCTAAATTTATCGGAAAATTTATTTCAATATAAATACAACAATTGTTTTTATTTAAATAATAATTGAAAAATATTCCATGTTTAAACCATTACAACGCTCAGCGCCACGATTAATTGTGATGAGGTAAACATATAAGTACAGTAATATCATTTCATTTGAAGTTTGGTATAAAAGGGTGATTGGTTTGTTGCAATCTTTAGCACTTTTTCCGGGACATTTCAAACTGTCGAGGCTGTTCCTTTATATAGTTTTTAGGCCTATGACTAATTTTATCCATAGATGAAAACTTGGACACTACCCTTAAATTAAAATATACTGTATAGTAAATACATCACAGCGTTATAAGCATATAAAAGTCCAATAAAAACATAATCGTATCAAACAATTTAAACTATTTAATTCTTTTCTGTCTAGATAATCACATTATTTAGGTACACATTATGAGGTATACCAAAATATTACGAGTATTGTTTTTAAAAAGGTTGTGGTTATAAAATAAAACTTTCACTATTTATTCCACCCCCTTTCATGGCCAAAATGCATCAAAACCAACAATAATTAAGTGAATAAAAAATAGCATAATGTAGTAGGGCCTACGTAAATTAATTTTCAGAAATCTCAGTTTGAAATATATCATTAAACATACAATTATTTATATTTTCCATTTGAAAAAATTTATAGTTAATTAATTATTTTATTGTAAATAGAAAATATTAAATCCGCAAAAAATATACAACATTTTATTTTTTTATTTTTACCAATCCATTTTCCAAACGATAAGCTTTAATAATGGTTTAGAATTTAACTAGCTATACACAAAAATTAAACAATGCTAAAATAGGCTATTTATTTCATTCACCGCAGTAAAACGATAAAAATTATACAGTTTAATAATTAATCTGAGGATTAAGATCTTAATTACAGTATAGGAATTATAAAAATTAAAGTAGTAAAATAAACTAGGGGGGCCGAGCGCAAATTAAGCATTTTGTAATATATTTCTTTCTGTTTGCGAGAAACTCACATACAATACAGCTCGAGGGAATTATATGACTATTCGAACAATAAATTTTATTTATGTTGATTATTCAGTGACAGACGATACATTTTTGTTAACCATTTGCCTTAAAATTCATCTGATGGTAATTAGATGTCAAGTTACAATTCACATTTAAAGTCTTATATAAGAGTTCATCAACATTTTAAAACGCCCTGAAGAAATAAATCAAATGCTGCGGGGGGGGGGGGGGTGAATCCCGTAACGAAATGACATTTTTAATCACCATTCTTACACGCGCTAGATCATAAGTTTTAAAATGACACCTCAATCTTAAAAAACGGTGAAGTAGGTCGAGAGAAAAGGGTTGTAACAGTCGAGAAATTAAATTAAGAAAATTATAATTTATTTATTGGTAGGCCTATTGTTGTACTAAATGCAATAATAAAATATTTTCTTTTTAATTTTTATAATAAGTACCGTCAATGGTATTACAAGTAACACCATAAAGAGAGACAGTATTGAAACAAATTTGAATTAGGAACGCTTTCATGATGTGAACGCGATATTACGACTACGATACACGAGTGACTTAGTGATACTGTTCAGTCATTATAGACACACAAACTAAACAATTTGCACATCATAGCTGATTGTTACAATACGGTTCTAGCTTTTAAGAGGCATGCCAACCATCGTAGCATCGGAAGAGAGTGATTTTATGTGAATGAGTAGCGATTAGACCAACCGGCATCGGGTGATGTCTCTTTTTGAGTGGGTGATCACCTAACATATAAACGGTGGGCGTCGACATGTTCATTATTTTATTTTGCATAAGTATAGTGTATTTAAAAAAGATAATGTATTATATAGTGAAATATTAGAACACCCGCTTCGCTCATGTTCACTCGTGCATGGCTGTCATAAAACAATCGTTGAATGATAAACTATAGGCCTACTATTGTTTATTTCTATTGTACTAACTGACAGCAAATAAAAATGAAGGGTAATTTTGAAACGTTACTGCTTATTAAATTCATAAAAATTTGGTGTGTTTGTGCATAAGTTTTATTTGTCGCAGAATTTCCAAAAAATACTTCTTAAAATAAACGTGTAAACAAAATAAATATATAAATTGTGAATTTAAATGCTATTTGTGTAACAAATAGCAATGTTAAACGGAAACCCAAATAACTCTTTTATTTGTAATCAGAAAATAATGGTTTATAGCTCTAAATAAAGGGTTCACCAAGGCGGATTTGGTTTGCGAGAGGAATTTTTGATAAAAAGTAATGTTATTTACTAACTTGAAACAATAAAGCAAGTTTTTTTTTAAACATTTTCTACAGAATTTTATAAGTTATTTACAAAGAATCAATCTCGCAAAAGGAACTGTAAATTTAATTGAGATTCAAAAGCTATTTATTCTTAACCAGTCGGACCAAAAATAAAGAAATTATATGACAAATGCCGGAGACAAGTTTAACATTGCTTTTATGGGAAATAAATCCAACATGGCGGCACTCCAACGCCCTCTTAAAGAGTATTTGTAATTGGTAAATATTGTTTAAATGTATAAGTTTAGATCAATATTCAACCAACAAATATTAGCCATGTTTTAGAGTATGGGCTATCCCCATCCCAACCCCCCCCCCAAATTTCAGGAAAATGACAAAAAATAGAATTTCAACCAACTTTGGTACAGCGCCTTCGCTCTCGGTTGTTGATCGCAACATTTGTAAACCTGTTGCTGCTGATCCAACGTGGAGTCGAATAACCTATTTTCTACCGCCCCTCATAATCTTTAAATCTCTTCTCGTAACTAAATTAACGCTACAGCATTCCGTGACACAACAGTCTTATCTTATGAGAATCTAACGGAGCAGGAAAATATCAATTTTATCTGTTGAACATTATGTTTTGCCGTTGGACCTCGAGGACAACAGTTCAGGGAAGGACGCAAATACCAGGTTGGGCAACATTGCGCATGAGCGCGTCCCTGTGGTGGCTGGCCACCCTTCCCGGTACCGGCATTGTCGCGCATTGTTGCGAGGGCTGCAGGTTGCACATCTCTTCTAATTACCACACCGCCCGAGCTAATCCGTCGGTGGCTCGACACTGACACCTCCAGGAGGACGTAACGGGTTCGGGACCTCCAAGAAACCAGTGGGTTTTAAGAAAAGCTTTTGAAAGCAGACATTCGTTTAAAGCTGAAGCTGAAACGCATTACTAAGCTTTATTATCTACTACTTGGACAAAAATTTAAAAAGCAGTGAAAAACTAAATTGCTTTAGAGTCATTGTTTGGTAATGTTTAAATTTCAATTGTTGCTATTATAAAGCAGCCGATCTACACAAACCCAAATTTTTGCTTTATAAAATCATTTCCCCGGCCTTTTGAATTGTTGGTATTAGCCTCTTTGTGCTTAGGCCTCCATAAAGACAAATGACATGCTATTCGATGTTGTAATGATACAGTGAACTATGTTCCGAAATGTTATTTTGCTTACTGTTCGTAATAAAAAAATATTGTTTTTTCTCGATTCTGATACTAAGAGCGATGAATTATGAAATCTAAATAATTGTCATTTCATGTCAAAAATTTGCCTTTTTGTTATCAAATACTGTATAACCTACAAAACATTAATTTATAATGAATACTTAGGCCTATACACTTGCAGTACCATATTTTATTACAAAATATTGTGATCGTAGGAAGCGAAAACTTTAAAGAAGAAAGGAGTATGACCCAAACATTCGCAATTTCGTACAACTTTAATCGCTGTTTTGGCAACTTGCCCCTGATAAACTATTTCGTCCTCCAGACGTGGTTTATCAGCGTTCAACGCATGATTCAGTCTTAATCAAGCCTTTGTTTTCACAGAGTGACCTAATCAGTTAGATAACTATGTACAAAGTATACCTTCGGACATGTTATACATGCTATATTGCACTTTTTATGTGTCTAGCATATTAAATCAACAATCGCTTACAACATCTTTGAGTAGAGAAAATAAGTGAAATACATCAAACCATAGAAAACCTACAATGCCTACGGTACAATTTGAACCAATTTGGCAACAAGACTAGTTCAATTTATGATTCTTGAAATATAAAAAAATATATGTACATCCCAAAAGTGTTGCATCGTATATTCATTTAGTCACTAAGGGATGTTTATGTGTTGTCTCCCCTTCAGCGTACTTACGATTTCCACCTTCTTATACCTGGTAACTGGTGATGTAACATAAAACTATCCTTGAAGCGTTCATTACTCAAAATACCGCAACCATCACAGTTATGAAGCAACAATCATTGAAAAGTCGTTATAGGTACCTCATTACTTGAAACGCTTTTATCACAATCATGTCGAGGCTTAATTTATCTGTGTCCACACTGAAACCTCCCAAATATTTCAACATATGCGACTTTCAACATAAAAAATTTCCTTTCGGCACTTTTTTACTCTAAAAATACCCAATACATACCCATTAACAGGCCTTTGCGTAAAAAAACACCCAAAACACTTTGTCGGCAGGGTTTGAAAATGTGGGCCAGAGCGGGCTAGGATTCCGTTAGATTGCAATAAAGTTGGCGAATTTCGGGCGGGCCATAAACAACGCGCCCCGGACGGACCGTTACCCATTGTCGGCCGGGCCCTCCCCCGCAGCGCGTCCTCGTCGTCGTCAGGCTCACAGGTTCTCACGTCCCCGGGTGGATGTTTGTGTTGCGCAGGCTTACCCCGAGTGGGTCTGGGTACATGATCGCCAAAACATGTTTACCCGCCGCTCCGGGGCATTCTCCCACGAGCCGGTGACATTGGGCCGAAGGTTTCGATGTAATCGTTCATCTTTGTTTTCATTGCATAAAGGTAATTTAGCTGTTTTTGCGTTTGAAAGAGCTGGCAATTTTTGTTTTAGGTGGAAATGTTACTAAGGGGAATGTGAATTCTCGCGCCAATTCAGATCGCGATATATTTTACAGTACAGGAATAGGCCTACCTGGTAGAAGTGCTTTAGTTTTGTATAGTCGCCCTAAACGTTTGTTATACCGTCTAAGTAAGCATTGAACAAACTGAGAAATTGGATGAAGGGATAGTGAAAATACTCTTACGTCCTTTGCCTTTTCGTAATCAAAACTAATAAAATAGTTGCGACACCATCAGGATAATTTTTAATTAACTGAAGGATCACTGGAGGTTCCACAGCAATGTGCTTTTGGGAGCTCTACAACGTTAAGAATTCTCTTGTAACTCGTGCAATACAATTTCTGCAATGAATCTAACTCGCCATCGCCAACGATGACTTTCGCTCAAGTACAAGTACTCGCCTGTTGACACACGTGATGACTTCTACTGGTGGCAAGAGGCGGTCGAGTTGTGTCTGTCTGTCTATGTATAGCCGGTGACACTTTCCCACGCAACACAGGTGTTGGCCGTCGCGGCGAGTGTACAGTTAGCCGATTGGGCAACCCGGCGACACAGTCACCCCGTCCTGTACCGGACCGGGGGAGGTTTCACCCCCAGCGTATCCGGGAGCGACGTGACAGTTATCTGGGCCAGTTATCCGCTAGATGCCGTTACCGCAACTGGGGCGGAATTCCGTAGACTGCTTATCGAACGGGAAAGTTAGTATGAAGAACATACCCGTGATTCTGGCTTAACAGTTTACGCACCATGGTTTGACATTGCGCAAGAGTAATACTGTATTCTGTAAACTGAACTGCATTCGTTTACTAAATCTATTTTTACTATCTATGTTTACTATCGTTTAGTAAAATATTTTTACTAAATCTTGCCCTTTTAATGATCAGGTATTTAAATCGCTGCAACTTAAGATGTCAAGTGGTAAGACATGATTTAAATCAGTTCAGTATTATAATTTTGTTTAACAAAAGTTGTTACGAAAAGCTGATTCTGCACCATTTTAATGAACGCTCGCTCAGAAAATACCTTATTTATTTATAAAAAAAGTGTGTTTAAAGTTTGTTTTATACATCAGTGATAAATTTAACACCTACTGGTTTTAAATAAATAATTAGGTAAAAAGTCTTTGTTGACCGAGCGTTCATTATAATAACTTGTCCAACAAGTAAATTTACATAAACATATAATTAAAATACTGCACTATATTTAAATTTTGTCTCACCACGTATTTAATTTCATCTTCACCCTCTTTTCGTCTTGACGTATTTAATTTCACGGGTTAATTGTAAGAATCAACACGACGAGCGACACCGCCCTGATGCCGTTGCACCTGCAGCATGGTGTTTGACTAATATTTTGTGCCCAGAGAATAATTATTTTCTTTCGTAGCGAAAAACGCGATTAAAATGTTCTTCGTTGTATCCGTTGGCATTTGCATGGAAATTATATTGTTGTTCTGTTTAATTCTAGTACGCTGCTCTCCGGGATGGACGGATACACGTATACTTATTGGAGGCATGAAAATGTTCCGATGTAAAGAATTGTTACAGCTGGTCACCCCACATCCCCTACAATGTTGTCGTTTACGTTATGTTTATAATGCACAGTACATTTCAATACTGCAAAACATTTCTGGGTAGATTTGACAACAGTGCATCAACACTCATCGGGCAGTTGTACTAGGGAGGAAATAGTTCAATTTACTGCAGTTAACTCATCTTATAATTTTTAGGGAATTTCATAACATAGCTAATAGGTACATTTTAGCGAATTTCCCTATAGGGAATACGCTATTACGGTAGTAGCCATGGTAAGACCTAAGCCCGGGACCATGTTACTTTTTCATTTTGAGGTCCCCAGAAGCCAAAAACACCGTTCGTTCATTTTCATATATATGTATATATATATCTATATATCTATATATCTATATATCTATATATCTATGTGTCCGTGGTACTGATAACTTTTGAAGGGGACCTCCGATTTTGATAAAATTTGGCATGAAGGTGTAAGACCAGGTCTATTTTCATGAGTTCGCGAACCAGCATGATCGGGTTATGGGAACGGGGTTTTATGGGGTTTCAAAGGGGTCAAAAATGGGTTTTCGGCATTTTTGGACCTTAATTTTTAAAATTCAACAATTTTAACTAAAACCATTTAAAAGAGCTTAAAAAAACAAACAATTTCGTATTTTGAATTTTTAACTTGGCTTTACAGGTTACGGAGAAAAGCCAAAAATAGGTTTTCCATGTTAATCTTATGGGAAATCAATAAAACCCAGTATCTCGCACATTTATTGGAATAACTTGATAAAATTTGGTATGTACATTCACTTGGGAGGGTTTAACTGATATTTTCTTACAACACCCATATGGCGGCAAACCTAGGTACTCACCCCTATGGGGTTTATGGGGAAAATGAAAAGAACACCATAACTTGATAATATTTGGTATGTACATTCACTAAGTATAGTTTAACTGATATTTGCTTACAACACCCATATGGCGGCAAACCTACATACTCTCCCCCATGGGGTTTATGGGGAAAATTAAAAAGTGCCGAATATTGATACAGTTTGATATTTACCTTATGTGGCTACAGTAGACTCCCTCTTAATCGGCCACCTTTTAACCGGTCTCCGCTTTAACCGGCCTACCCTGACACAAAATAACATCTTTTTAACCGGCCATTTTTTATCTCAACATCGCTTTAACCGGCCGCGTTTCGCCGGAAACAAAGTTTTCTTATCTAATGTATCCAATTCAACTTTATTTCATATTGACGTTTTCAAACCAATTAAACTATAACGTCCTGGACGGAAGTGACTGCCACCGGAAGTCAATGCATTAGGACCTACTATCCAGTAGACCACAATAAAGAAACTAATTATTATAAGTGTAGGTTTGTTGTGGATTTCATGGGTGGTGGATATTAGCTATAAATCATATACAATAATGTATTTAAGGTTGTTTTTCAAGTAATAATTATATTTAGGTCATATAAAACTGTGGGATGGCGTTCTTAAATGAACATCGGTTTAACCGGCCAGTTCATTATCCGGTCGCGGCCTGGTCCCGAGGTGGCCGGTTAAGATTGAGTCTACTGTATTACAATTCCTAACAAAACTAACATTTTCTAACAACATACCATATCACCAAACCTACATACTCATTTATATGGTGTTAATCGGGAAAATACAAAATCTCAAGATTCTTTGGAAATTCGCTGAGTACGCAGGTCTGCTGCGACGGGGGTATTTAACAAATTTCCACACGAAATAAAATGGACTATTTATTGAAACATTAGTTTGGCCGATCGAGTTGGGTACTTCCCAGATGTAAATCCGACACCCGCCCCCAGGGTTCGCCACTGTTCCGCTACAATAACAGTATCTCGTTGCGGGACCTGCTGCATCATTGTATCGCCAGATTTGCGCATAGCGGTACCCCGGGGGAGGGGCGCAGGTAGAACCACCCCCACCCCCGCCACCACGTTGTGCAACCCTTGAATCGCAACCTGTCCCGTTAGGCCAGCAGGAAGTCTTTTTTCACGAACCACCCTCTTTTTTATCGGCCCAAAAAGCGTTCCTCGCACTCAGTCTAGTCAGTGCGTTGACACGGCGCGGCATGGAGCTACCCTCCACATCTTGTAAGTTGGCCGCTCTCCTTCTCAACTCGCCTTGTGTCTTGATTGAACATTTCTATTATATAACAAATTATTTTTAAAATATGCTTTAAGTAAACCCCCTCTCCGATCTTGCTCTGAAATCGAGTTAATTAGTAAAACTTTACTATATTTGAAATAGGATTCAAAATGTTAGTAAAACTTGAAGTCAGAAGAGAGAAAGTAAAATACCCCCGTCGCAGCAGACCTGCGTACTCAGCGAATTTCTAATGGAATTTTGGTATATTTTCTATTTCCCCATAAAATCCATGGGGATGAGAGTATGTAGGTTTGCCGCCATATGGGTTTTGTTGGTAAATATAAGTTAAACCCTACCTAGTGATTGTACATACCAAATTTTATAAGGCTATGGTGTTCTTTTTATTTTCCCCATAAACCCTATAGGGGTGAGTACGTAGGTTTGCCGCCAAATGGGTTTTCTAAGCAAATATAAGTTAAACGCTTCCTAATGAATGTACATACCAAATTTTATCAAGATATGTCAATAAATAAGCAAGTTAGAAGGTTTTGTTGATTTCCCATAAGAATAACATGAAAAACATACTTTTTGGATTTTCTCCATAACCATTTAAGCTGGGTAAAACATTCAAAATACTAGATTGTTTGTTTTTTTAAGCTCTTTTAAATGGTTTAAGTTAAAATTGTTGAATTTTCTAAATAAAAGTAAAAAAAGCCAAAAACCCATTTTTAACCCTTTTGAAACCCCATAAAACCCTATTCCCATGGTCCGATCATTCTGGTTCGCGAACTCAACCTAGTAGACGCTGGCTTACATCCCTGTACCAAATTTCATCAAAATCGGAGGTTCCGTTCAAAAGTTATCGTGTTAACGGACACATAGATATATATATATATATATATAGATATATATATAGATATATATATATATATATACATATATATCAATTTGAACGAACGGTGTTTTTGGCTTCTAGGGACCTTAAAACGAAAAAGTATCATGGTCCCGGGCTTAGGTCTTACCGTGACTACTACCGTAATAGCGTATTCCCTATAGGGAAATTCGCTAATAAAACACAAAAGTCAATATTAATAATTCAATTTTATAATTGTTATTAAACTCTTGTAATTATTAACTCAACCCTTATTAGATTTGTACATTAGCAAATTAACACTTAGCAATGAATACAGAGTCTTATGTATTCATTGCACTTAGTCTCACAGGGATGTTTTGATATAACACGTCAGTGGCGGATCTAGAACATTAATAAGGGGGGGGCTAACCAAGGGTCTGCGCCCCCCCCCCCCCCCCCGATTGGCGGGCCAGACCGGAGGGGGGTTCGGGGGCCCTCCCCCGAGAAGTTTTTGAAATTTAAGTGTTAAATATAGCTGTTTCAGGTAATTTCTTCACCCATCGCATTGGAAAAAAATACTAAATCGCCAATCAATTTTTATTACAAACAACAGTTTGGCCAATGTACCAACTTTCATTGCTCTTATTATCATTAATATTTAATGAGAATTTCTTTTGCATCGTGAAGTACAATGCATACACTAACCTTAAAAAATTTGGTTCGTTTTTATAGGCCTATCACTGTTGCCATCTAAATTTTCATTATCTTTATTTCGCACTGAAATGGTACACTCTCGTGTTAACACTTTTAACTTTAATATACTAAGTCGGTAATAGGTAAGTAGGTAGGTTAATATTTTAAAATGTTATTACAGTACATTTCATCATGGATTAGCCACTAGATCACGTATAGGCCTGGCGCACATGTTATGTAGATCACATGTGGTGAACTTATAGCAAAAGAGTGGTTTACAATATTTCTGCTCTGTCTAGTGATCCGGAGGGGTTATAGTTTCACTACCATGATTTTGGGTCTTTTTTACCCATTATAAAGTGTTTACAGTTACAATTACATTAATCCTTCAATAGTGAAGTTGCCGTAGTCTTAAAATTAAATAGACTCCAACACGGACACGGTACATTTAAATGAACAAAAACTGGTCATTATGGTATAATAAAATCACGTGCATCGGCACCAAGTGATGAGACTCGGCCTTTCAGACTGTTTTAATGTATGACTACCGTTGCTGATGCTGCACTCTGGTTTATTTATTGTCGGATCAGATGTTCTAATTCTTTTGTTAACAGATGATTTCATTATTGTTACTATTTCTTAAGTTTTAAATTCAATTGCAACTCTAAAAAGTGCTTTGTATTATCCATTTACTTTACTTTTATTTATCTAAATATTCATAATCACCAATACAAAGTACAATAAAAAAATATCGTTTTTATTATCGTACCATCCGGCAATTAAGTAACTGGCTACAATGCAAAACCAAATGTTAACTTGGACACTTGGTTTGTACTTTGACCGTTGAGTCAGCTTCTTCATTATTTCTTTTTTTTAGTTTTGTACTTCATAAGACCATTGTTAAAAATTAACTTAATTAACGTGGTAAACATTATAACGAAAGAACTTAATTTTACTTACTAAGCTAACTAATTTTTATGTTATTCGAAGTGCGGCCTTAAAAACACATCTATTGAAAGAAGACTATTTACTGAACGCGGTGTGAAAATTACACGTTTCTAAGTTTTACTGTTTTTGAGTTGGGCTTGCTTAAAGTCAGCCATGTCACCGATGATCGTGGCGGACACATCTCCGCTGAAGGCTGTGACGCTGGGCTAGTTATAGCTGTCTAGTCGGTCGTATTACTTATCACTACCGTGTGATTTGTTTTGAGTTAGTGAAAGTATTTCTGACCTATATATCAATAACAAACATAACCTAATCGTCGCAGCGCATTGTAAACTTGGCTGAGTACTTGTAGCAGGCCCGGTGTCAGGCCGCGGCGGAAATGCGTTCACCGCGATCATCGGTGACATTTCTAACTTTAAGGACGTAGAACCAAAAAACTGTAAGACTTAAAAAAGTGAATTTTTACACAATGCTCAGTAAATAGTTTTCCTTCAATTTATGTGGTCTTTAATATTGCAGATCAAAATAACATAAAAAATTAGCTGGATTATGTATAACAATAGACAAGTACCCGAAAGAAGATTTTCCTGACATGGAAATCTGTAAATATAGGCCTTATCATTTTTATCCCAGAACTGCTTTATTTGAAAAGTTTGAAGAAAATCGTTGGAGCCTTTCTCGATATCCTTGTGTACATACATAGGCCTATAGACATAATACAAATATACCTCACCAATAATATTAAAGTATAATAATATACTTTTTTGTTAGTATGGATCGAGTGCCGATATATACTATAATTAGTTTATAAGTAGCCTATTTTTGTAAAAAATTATGATTGCTATTTGAATTAGTAATTATTTTAACGAATTTTACCTCCAGTTGATTTTCTCCAGGTTCAAATCTACACGGTTCTGGCTTTGATAAAAACTTGAACGTCAATTTAGACTGCTTTCCGTCGTCTTTTATTTAATCAGATTATCGTTTTCTTTAAAATGAACCAGTCTTATTTTTCAGACATAACCTTCTTTAGAACTACTTTATTTATTATAATGAATCTTAATAATTAATTAAGTGATCTCGTTTGAATCAATAGGTAGTCATCGCAAAGGGTTTATCAGACATTACACATACAGCATTGCGTTTTGCTATGCACTGTCTGTTGTTCTTGATTTCGTGTTGTGACAGGAAAACTTTGCCACCAAACATTAAATTAATACAACATCTAGTTGTAATTTTGATTCCCCTTCGCCTCGACCACTTCCACTTAGGCCCCTATTATACATTGCATTTTTCAAGGCACGTAAAATAAGTACATTGCACTAGATAGGAGCATTTATACCCTAGGTCGTCTGTCGCGCGTCATCCAATAAGGTATACAGCGATTCAAGCGGAGCGACACGCGGCGGGCGCAAGCCCTCGGGGCGCGGCGTCGCTCGACGCGATGTAAAAGGGCCCTTAAACTTGAGGCTGGAATACGTCACTCCCCATCTCCGCCTCGTAACTATACGAAGACTCGGCATACACACACAGAGGGACTCTAGAAGCCTCAGAATTGGTGCCCCACCGATTGAGATGGGGTACCAATAGAGACACTAAAATGACAGAGTCGTCTAGTTGAATTACCAGAAAAGGACATTATAATATCATTTTTAACAACAAATATTTTTAGGGGTGATGTTTTTATTTCACAGTGTGCATAACAGACACAAAGTAGTTTACATTGGAAAATATCGGAAAAACATGCGCTGGTTTGCCGGCGCCCCATCACCCGGCCTGCACCCGACACGGGCCGGCGCCCGCTCCGGGCCGTCGCGGCGCCCCACCTTGGCCCCCAAGGGGGGGGGCTATAGCCCCCTTAGCCCCCCCCTTGGATCCGCCACTGTAACACGTTAAACCGTTATGTGGTTAATAATAACAATGACTCTTATAAACGTAAACCAAGAATTATAAATAATAAAAAATCAAATAAAAATTATATGTAGGCCTATAATGTTATCATTTAAAAAGTAGTATAGAAACCGCATATATGCCATGCCTTTTCAATTCGAACATCAAACAACTATAGACAAACCCAGTTTATGGGACATTTAAAAAAGTTAAAAAAGAAAGTTGATTAGAAACTCTTTAATTTAAATACATAAGTCTTATGCCGCGGATCAGATCTTTTAATTACTTTTTAAAATGTATAATGATTGGGTTTAAGTCGTATACAGATGATAATTACATAGACATGTTATTTATAAATAAAAATTATGAAATATGTTTGTGTTATTGTGAAATATGAAGGTTAAATCAACTTTTTTGTAAATTATAACATCTGCAGGTACTAATTCGTTTGAAGAATTTTCATCATTAAAAGCAATAGTTTCTCTATTTTTTATATTTCATGCCAAGTTTGTGTAAAAACACATTTTCAACCGATTGTGAAACTTTGGAATTGGAATTAAAAATGAACCGTTGTATTGTTCTTAGGAGTAAAACATTTTCTATTTTAATTTTTATATTTCAATGATAAAGATCATGAAACTTAACAGAGCCCAAATTTTATGGTATTATATTATTGACATTTAAGTTTTTATTCAACAGTGAGAGCGATTACATAAGTTGACAAATATAATCTTCATAAATTTTGTTATCAAAGTCAACACGGCACTGTTTTGATAAAATAAATTGAAAAATAAAATCAACTGGTTCGTTACATGAACAATTCTACACATAATTCAAAGTAATAATGTAGTTTGTGCAAAGATTGTATTTTGATGGTCTTTTAGGTCACAAGGGAGATCTCAGTCAAAATAAAGTTATAATAACTAAATAATGACAACACAATTCCACGAGTTGCTTAAAATCTGAATACGATCGTTGCATTACTACTTTATCTTCGACTAGAAGACTTTAAATTTGGTAAATCATTGTAAAAATTAAGTAATAAACATGTCGAAAGTTTACTGGTTATGTCAGGCACATACCGTATACAAAACTTACAGACACACCGATGTAGCTTAACCTGCGTTGTTCTCTTTCACATATGGTCACACTCTTTTGAGTTAAGGCACATAAAAAACTGAAACATAAATGCTAATGGAACAATCAGCTGATGTGTGGATTTCTTAATCCTATACTCTAATACAAGTAAGGTATATTTTTATGTATCTATGTATGTATTATATGTATGTTTGCATACATATCTAAAAACGGCTTGAACGATTTTTTTCAAACTTTGCAAATAACTTAGTTCTGGGATAAAATTAATATAAATACAGGTCTCTATGTCAGGAAAAATCTTCTTTGAAATCTTTAATTGAAATTTAAATAGTTTCAACATTATGGTCTTAAGGAGTTATAAATCAAGACAATAAAATACAGTAATGAATAGGCCTACAGCTGTCTCAACTGCCTAAGTCGTGCACAAAACGTGTTGCAATATAAAAATTTTGTTTTGCATGGCAGCCAGTTCCTATTATTAAATGGCACTGTGTAATAAAAATAATTGACCGTATAATATTTTTAAATCGTACTTCATACTGCTGATTATAAATGTTTGAATAAACAAAAGTCATGTAAAAGTATAAAACAACTAATCAATCTGTAGAGTTACATTGGAGTTTAAAAACAAAATCATTAGTAAGAGTTACGAAAACGGCTGTTAATTATTAAAATCCACGTGTTACAGATTCAACATGTGTTTCAATAAATATACATCAGAGTGCAGCACCCGTAGGCATACATTGCAACAGCCTGAAAGGCGAGTGAGCGAAGCGAACGAGCTCGTATTGAACAAGAGATAAGCCTTTTTGCACTGAGCATTTTAGCGCACTGTCTGTAACTGATATTACTATAAATAAAGAATATCCCTGTTGTTTGAGTTTAACGAGCAAATGCTGGGCCCCAGGTACTTTGACCACAACACTACTTTCGTCAAGGTCTCATTGGTCTAGAATCTGAATTTTATTGCGAATCCTGGACATTTATTTAAGACCTCACCAAGCAATGGCTTTGAATTTAGTTTATTAATGTACCTCTTAACTATTAGTTTAATAATGTTACTTTAAATATATTTATTGGTGCTTAATTATTGCAAACGGTCAAAGAAAAAATCAATCCAGTCTCCTTTTAAATAAACGCCTTTTCTTAAATATTTATAACATAAGCATTAAGTGTTCACCGACTATTAATTTAGGCGCTATATTGATTATAAATAAACATACAATTATGTAGGATTCCACAATAATGGGCAGTGCTCTTTTATAGCCCTCATTTTGTTAATTTTAATGGAAAAAGCTAGTTCAAAATGAACCCAAGAAGCAGTCCCGGATTTTAGTTTAATCTGAGTTCCACAGGGCAGTTCACTCCCGCGATTAACTTTTCATATTTTTCGCTTTTACTAGAGGGGGCTTCACGAAGTATTATAGTTTTCCTTTTTTTCCTAACTGAGGCTGATTAGATGAACAGCGATATTTAGCGATTTCTTAAGCCATCGGTTTATAAGAGTGTAATATGGGAATCTATGGGAATATTGTTTATATTTCACCTCCTGGTTGGACATATAGCTAATACATGGAGTTGTTTGTTGCAGATTACCCGACGATGAACCTCGCTATGGAGTGCACCTCCTCGGACGCCGTCCTGGATCTGCGCAAGACCAAGGAGCAGCCCATCCAGATCCCGCAGCCGGTCAAGTACTCGCCCCCGCCACAGCCGGAGCCGCGGTACACGCCGCCGCCCATGACGCACGGCTACGCTCCGCTCACGCCGCCCTACTACGGGTCGCCGCCGTACCAGGGGTCGGTGCCGGAGGGCTCCACCTCCCCACCGGCGCCCACCCCCGCGGCGCTAGTCACCTCCACCTACCTCATGACCAGCAACGTCATCAACGCCGGCCGCAGCGGCAAGCCGACCCGACCGTTCAAGGCGTACCCCAAGGACCCGCTGGCGCTCAGCTCGTTCCAGGACTCGACTGATGAGTACATAGAGTTCCGTCAGCGCATGCTAGCCCAGCTAGAGCTGGTGAGCGGGCGCAACAACAGCAACATGCGGCGCAGCAACAGCCCTCAGCAGCCGAGCAGCACCGCAGAGCTGGACGACAAGACGGCGGCCTACTGGGAGCGGCGCAGGAAGAACAACGAGGCAGCCAAGAGGTCGGTACCGCCACCGCTACCGCGCAACCACTTTATAACTAGAGTCATAGTCTGGAAATTGGGAGTCCCTCGGAGATCCCCGAGACTCAACCAATTGTATCCATCATGAAAAGTACTTTCGTATATTCTCTATTCTTGTACAGTTAAATTTACAAACAAAATACTTGAAATGTTTAGTTCCTTTAGACTACTAAGAGACCCTTCAATAACCGTAAAATATTCTTCAATTAACACGGTTTGCATTTCATATTAAATTATTTACAGACTCAAAAAAGTCACTTGGTTCCTGAAGCAACAATAACTCAATATTTTGAATGCATCTTGAAAACTTTGTGTAGTTATTTAATGATGTGTTCTTATGTATGGAGTTCATTATCTATTGAAAGAATATTGTCACAATATCCTAGAAAATAGATAGCAATAGATTATTTTTATTCGGATAATTACAAGCGTAGCTGTTGTTTTTTTGTTCTTTTTTAGTTTTACCTTTTTTATTCAAATGGTGAGGAAATTTTAGTCTCCATCCAAAGAAGAAAAAGGAAAATAAGCAATTTTCACGATTTGGCAAAAAAAGACAATTTTAGCAATCTGACTAAAACCTCGTAAAAAGCAGATTTTGAATGAATTAACACTTTTCTCATTTCCACTATGTTTCATATGCTACTTTTGTCTTCTGCAGGTCAAGGGATGCCAGACGGGCGAAGGAAGATGAGATCGCCATCAGGGCTGCGTTCCTAGAGCAGGAGAACATCAAGTTGAAATACGAGCTGGCGAACCTGAGGTCGGAGACGGCCAAACTGAGGCACCTCGTGTACAACAGATAGGAGCGAGAGCCACCCCCACCCCCACCACTGTATATAGTAGTGTGAATATTAGTGTCTCCCCAATCTAAGTCAACATTGAGTACGGGTCCGATGCCTTATTTTAAAGATAATTCGATTTAAGAATCCCACAATACTAAAAACTGCAATAGTTATGAAATTTTAAAGAGAATTTTTTAATTTAATTTAGCTCTCTTAAAGAAATTTGAATTATTTTAATGTTTAGAATTCATAATAAGATAAACAGTTTAGAAATAATAGTATCATTTGTCCTTGTATAATTAAAATTGCTAAGGTCACTTGAGTTCCTGAAACTGCTTACACTAGGTGAAGCAACGCATATGTATTTCTAAAAGTAGTTTTAACAGCAAGTTTGTTTTATAAACTATATTTATTTTATGAATTATTTTATGAACGAGGTTTAGTTTCACAAAGACATGTATTTTTGTTCAGAAAAAGGTAAAATTCAATTATTTTTTCTGTTAACCTATATTGCAAGCTGGGTTTTGGAATGACCTTCATAGTCTGTTAAACTTTAATTAAAAAGTATATTTTTGTTTTACATAGGTATATATTTAAAATCTGTTTCACTTTTTTCATTTTTAGCAAGACAGCTAAAAATGTTATCAACATGGGAATAAAGAAATCAAACATTAAAAAAAATAACATAGACAAGTTTGTTTAGGATTAGTTTAAGTGTAATTTTCCACCAGATTATAACGTTGTGATATTTTGTATACGACTAGGTTAAGATTATTTTTATATTTATATTGTAAATAAATGCCAAATATTAGTACTGTACCGAATAAGACTTACATGTCCTAAAGACTGTCTCTTTTATTTTGTAAATAGTTGTTGTGTGATATAAAAAGTGCCACTATTTTATATATTAAAAATAATTTTCTTTCAAGTTTTTGTTTTATGTATTCATC
Source organism: Neoaliturus tenellus (assembly GCA_030545055.2). Taxonomy (NCBI): domain Eukaryota; kingdom Metazoa; phylum Arthropoda; class Insecta; order Hemiptera; family Cicadellidae; genus Neoaliturus; species Neoaliturus tenellus. Next base: position 153,210,908 of record CM061531.1, read on the forward strand.
CCAAAATAATTACTTAACAGATATCAGAGTTAGCTGTACTACTTGTAATTAGTGATGTGGGCCGGGTAAATACCCAGTAGGTAGGTAAATATAAATTGGGTATTTACCTGATGCCCAAAAACTGGGTATTTATAATTTTTATTAAATTTAGAGAAGATTGAGTTGTCTTTTTGTAATTAAAATATTGTAAAAATGCTAAAATGATGATAAAATGTGTTTTGAAAGTTTTCATATGGTACCCACTAGCATTTTACTTTGGTGCTTGATCGCCATACCCATTTTCCAGGTATTTATAATTTTGATCAAATTTAGATAAGATCGAGTTGTCTTTTGGCAATTATTATACTGTAAAAATGCTAAAATGTGTTTTAAAAATTTTATATGGTCCTCACTAGCTTGGTTCTTAAGTGCTAGATCAACATATATACACAGGTTCCAGGTACAGAATTTATAATTTTCTATTTTTTCTGTAATTTTAATCTTATTGAACATTAAAAAAAAAATTAACTAAAGTAATAATTATTATTCAGAAAAGGAAAATTTGGCCTGGTATATGATAATAAGGAAATAAAGTCTGAGGTAAGATTCAATAATAATTTTAAATATTTCTGTCCAATATTGTTTGTTAAGCAATTGTTTTTGACTAGTGTGATATAAGTATGTAATTCTAATGATAACATATTCATTTGTAAATATAAATTAATCTTGCTACATTTCGTAAATACCCAAAATACCCGGGTATTTATGACTTGGGTATCCACCCCGAGCTTTAAATACCCGGGTATTTTACATCATTATAAGTAGCCTAATTAAGTTTGCAAAAATAGTGAAATAAAACTGTTTGATGATGATAAACAAAATATTTGTTAGGATTTTCATTGACTGTGGAACAACTTCTCTTTTTCAATTAAAGACACTTCCAAACTTTAAGGGTTGTATGTGTCCATGCCTTCAAGACAGATTGGCAGAAAACCTTATAGCAAAACTACTAAGGAGAATTATTTACATCTCAAACATTGGTCAAGAAAGGGAAGAAGAATCTAGAAGCGATAAGATGCATTTACAAAAAGCATCTTCACGTATTGACACATTTACAGCATAAGTTAAGAGCAAATCTTTGAGCTGTTTGGGAAATGGGAGATAATATGTGCAAAAGTGTAATAGGATGCAGTGGCGGATTTACCACTAGGCCGACTAGGCCCTGGCCTAGGGCCGCGGGCTGCAGGGGGGCCGCACGGAGTCCCAAATATACAGAGTATATATTTTTTAAGGATGTACTTGCATGGTAAAGATGAACATCAGCTTTGAGCCCTGATTTTTTAGCAGACTAATTTAGTTGAAAACCCGTAAATTCACAACACAACAGAAAGACTTTGGTGAAGTCATTGTGGCGTCTGCCGTTTTCCATGCCAATTTCGGGTGATCATCAGCTACCTGTAGGTTAAGTCACATTCATATTGGTGGCAACTCTGGGCGACGACGCGGCGGCCCCTTTGGGTTTTTATTATAACTAACTGAAGTTACCCAATCAGCACAAAATGTGAAAATCACGATTTTTCACGTGAAAAATGTAAAAATTATGTAAAAGTGAATAAAAGAATATTTTTTTCAAGTGAAAATTACGTGAAAAATGTAAATGTGAAAAAAGGTGAAAATGAGAATATATTTTTCACATCAAAATTACGTGAAAAATGAGAACGTGAAAAAAGGTGAAAAGAAGAATATTTTTTCACATCAAAATTACGTTAAAAATGTCAAATGAGAAAAAGGTGAATAATAGAATATTTCTCATGTACAAATTATGTGGCAAAATTTAAATCTAAAAAACGGATAAACGAGAGGGTAGGTATTTTTGCATTTAAAAGTTATGTAAAAAATGTATATCTAAAAAAATAAAATTAAAAAGATTATTTTCAAATTTTATTTTACTTTTTAGTTATTGATAATTTTATTTGATTGTCAAAGTATCAGATTTACTTATGTAGAGATAAGTTTATTGTCTAATTATACCTTTCGAAATAACAATTTGAATTTCAATTTGTGGTATCAACAATTTATAATTATATTTTTTAGCATTTACATTATTCCAACAGGATGTAATTTCATGCGTTGGTTATACAAATTTTAATAACACTTAAATTACGCAATAGTAAATATAGGCTATTTATAAATGATTAAAAAATAATTATTATTAACAAACACAGAGTTATTTCAAATTGGGCCAGAGTTTAGTCTGACTTGCGCAAGTACAAGGAAGGTTGAGTATTAAATGTATAAATAGTAATTTAAATCCACCATAGGTACAGCAGATGTGGCTAAGAGGATTAAGGCGCTAGGACCCTGACAGAAAGGTTGCGGGTTCAAATCCAAGCGAAGGTGAAAAATTTTTTATCGACTTCATTTACTTTTTTTTAATGTATTGGTTAGAAAAAAAGCATTCATTTACAAATTTTGTTGAAAAAAATTGTAAAATGTTCAGTAAAACATAAATTAAAAAGGTAAAAATTAAGTGAAACAAAAACGTCATTTTCACGTTTTTTTCACGTGAAATTTAGTGACCTCTTCACGACATTTTCGCGTGAAAAAAACGTGAAGTTTACATGAAATTTACATCTTTTTTACATAATAAAAACGTGAAAAATGTAAAAAGAAAACGAGAATTTCACGTGATTTTTACGTTTTCGTGCTATCTGGGTACCTCTCTGTGTCTAAAAAGTGCACCACTTTCCAATTGATATTTTTTGGGTGCCAGTTTGCTATTGGTGAGACGCTGTCAAAATGCAAAATCTGGGTGACATTAAAACTAATGTTAGTTTAATTTAAAGATTTTCTAAAACCATTACCATTTTGTGTATCAAAATTGTATATAAAAATGTGGTATATCATAAGTATCAAAATTCAGAAAGCAACACATTTATACCAATATAGTAATATTAACAAAGTAATCCAGATCAATAAGGACCCCATTGCACAACTACAGTTTGGTAAAATTGAGTACGGATAGCCATCTTGACTATTTTGATAGCCTCCCACCAACAGCAATTTGACCAACGTAACGGACATAACATCCCTAAAATACAGCGGCACGCTTTTCACAAACGTATGAACAGAGAGTAGTGACTCCAGTTATAGCATAGATCCATTGACTATAGATAGTCAATGTTAAAGCATAATGGACCCCATGCCCCACCCCCATTTAACAGCTGGATAATCCATTATCTTTTCAAGACGAGCTCGTTCTCAGAGATCAGAGTGTACACAAACAATTACACTTTACTGGTACCAGAGCATAGGATAAAAAATTAAAGACGATTTTAGCTTAATTTGATGACTTTAGATACACTCATATTTCAGTCGGTGAAGAGGAGGGGGGGGGATGGGAGGGCCCCACAGAAAAAGTTGGCCTAGGGCCCCAACCTTCGTAAATCCGCCACTGATAGGATGATAAAATTGCTCGTGAATAAACCCGCGTCCGCACTGGCCAAACGTTCGTGGGGATCTTGTTCGGCGAACACAAAAACTCAACAAACATTCCTGAACAACAATTGCTGACCATATGTTTAAAATTGAAAATAGATATCAACAAACAAACAAATGTTCGGCAGAACACTTTTCAGAGAACAGCATGTTTGGTCAACGCAGACGCGGCCAAGTCTTCAAATCTTGTCCCAAAACATTCTCTCAGGACCACCATTAGTTACTTTTTCATGGGATTTGTTACTAACAGGATTTATCAAGCTTTAATTTAAAATATATATTTAAATTTTAATTTTTAATTTAAATTATATTTGTTTTTTAGTTCTACATAGGCCTACTTCCTTTAAATTTTTTTAACTCAACATCAATTTTCTTATACTTATTTAAGGAAAATTCTTTTAGCAAAGTTCCTTTTAGGAAATACGCTATTACGGTAAGCCGGGACCATGTTATTTTTTTGTTTGAGTTCCCTAGAAGCTAAAAACACCGTTCGTTTAAATTCATATACATATATGTCCTTGGTACTAATATATCTTTAAAGGGGACGACTGGATCAAAACTGTCACCCGTTGTTTTATGTATCAAAATGTAATTTCCAGTTTTGTTTTTGGGGTGATTGCTTTACTTTCTTAGTCTTAGATCTGATTTCATGAAATTTTTGTAAAGGCACTAGCATCACCCTCTGAAATGAATCACAATCTTCCACTCTCAGCTCATCAAATAGCGTAAATGAAGCTTCAAGTTCCTATCTTCGACCAATCCAGGGTCCCACCATCTCCTCTCCCTCCTATACTAATCTCTTTGTCACACAACTCGGAAATTTTACATTTTAAAATAGGACATTTTAAAATATGTTTATTCCTTTTTAGGGTTAAATCAAAACAATAATATAAATAATATGTCAGCTGATTCGTACACATTACAAAAATATCATTACACGAGCTAGTGGAAGCTAGCTTGCTGTTGGCTAGTTGCTAGTCAATCCAAAAGTTAATTTTGTAAACAAATAACAACTAGCAGCGAGTAACTAGCTAAGTGTGAATGCACCTTTAAGTCTGTCAAGGGAAATGGCTATACAAGTAAACGTTGAGTGAAAAGTAAGAAAATACCTTGTTTCGGTTGAGGAAAACTGCAAGCCACAATTAAGTTGGAGCAAGTACAGTTTTTGCATCAGAAGAAGATATTGAAGGCCTACACAATTCTTTATTTCTGTTGCAATTTTTTCACATTAACCTAAATACCCGGTCGGGGCAGACCTACGTACTCAGCGAATTTCCAAAGGAATTTGAGATTTTGTATTTTCTTTATAAACACAATAAGAATAAGTATGTAGGTTTGCTACCATGGGATGTTGTTAGAAATGTTAGTTATTAAGAAAGTTAATGGTAAGATATGTAAGATAAACATCAAATTGTATCAGTATTCGGCACTTTTTAATTTTTCCAATAAACCCCATGGGGGCGAGTATGTAGGTTTTATCGCCATATGGGTGTTGTAAGAAAATATCAGTGAAACCCTAGTTAGTGAATGAATTTACATACCAAATTTTACCAAGTTACAGGAGACTCTCTCTTAACCGGCCTACCCTAACGCAAAAGAATTTTTTTTAACCGGCCATTTTTCATCTCAACATCGCTTTAACCGGCCGTGTTTCTCCAGAAATGTAGTTTTCTTATCTACTGTATCATTCAATTCAACGTTATTTCATATCGATGTACTCAAACCAATTAAAATGTAACACCTGGACGGAAGTGAATGTCAACGGAAGTCAATGCGTTTGGACTACTATCCAGTAGAGTAGACCACAATAAAGAAACGAATTATTATTAGTTTAGGTTTGTTGTGGATTTCATGGGTGTCGGATGTTAGCTATAAATCATCTACCTTCTTATTTTTATAAGGATTTCGTCTGTTACATCCCTTTTTCTCTCGACCAACTGAACGATTTTTAAGATTGAGGTGTCATTTTAAAGCTTAGGATATAGCGCGTTGACAAATCGTAATTAAAAAGGTCATATCGTTTTGGGCTTCGCCCCCCTCGCCTTTGATTTACAGGGTTGCCACAGAATTTTGGAGGCATTTTTCCTGACTTTTACTGACCAATCTGAGAGATTTTTTCTGACTTTTTGGAACCGCGGGTTTTACGAATAAAGACTCGTTTTTTGTTTTTAGTGAATTACTTTTTTTGAATATTTTTTAATGCAATCTCCTCCATTCCCTGTTGCCCACGCAAAAATTTTTATTGAAATACCCCCGTCACAGCCAAATACCGTACTCAGTGAATTTCCAATGGTTTAGTTAATTAACTAAAGGAAAAAAATATTTACATATAGCATTAATTAGGTCTTTTGAAATTTTTTATTGGGAAATGTTAAAAAATAAGCAATATACCAGGTTTTATTGGTTTCCCATAAAAATTAAATGGAAAACTTTTTTTTTCTCCGTAACCAGTGAAGCTAAGTAAATGATTCAAAATACAAAATTATTTGTGTTTTTTAAGTTCTTTTGAATGGTCTCTTTTGAAAATTTGATGATTTAAAATTTTTAGGGTGAAAAATACCAAAAACCCCTAATTTGACCTTTTTAGAACCCCATAAAACTCTGTTCCAAATGTCCTATCAACCTAGTTTTCGAACTTAACCTGAAGAACGCTGTCTTACACCTTACCAATTTTCATCGAAAATAAAAGGTGTCTTTCAAAATTTATTGTGTAAACGGACACATATATATGAATTTGAACAAACGGTTTTGGCTCCTATGGACCGCAAAACAAAAAAGTAATATGGTCCCGGCCTTAGGTCTTATCATGAGTATTATCGTAATAGCGTATTCCCTAGAGGGAAATACGCTAATATTCCCTGTAGAGAAATTGGCTAAAAAATAAAACAAAGTGTTCCAATAATAAAGTAAAAACTAACATTATAACAATGAAAAACACAATTGAAATATACATTATTAATAGGTAATTAAATTAATGTATGAAAATAATACGTTTTTACCCACTACTTAGTAATTCTGATTTATGAGAGGGGTCAAAAATCGAGACGGTCGGATTGTGCCACTGCAAATTTTCCTGACTTTTGGCACTTTTTCTCTATTTTTTCCTGACTTTCGGCATTTTTTCAAACTTTTTCCTGACTTTTCCTGACCAAAACCCAAAAATCCTGACTATTCCTGACTTTTAATGTCAGTGGCAACCCTGATTTATTTCTAGAGGGCGCTTTAAAATGTTGACCAACTTTTATTACAAGATCTTTATGTGAATTGTAATTTAACAGCTGATTAAACTTACCTTCAGATGAATTTTTAAGCCACATGGTAAACAAAAATAGATCTCTGTCACTTCATAACCAACATACATGTACTTTGGGTGAGTTTCTCTCATACAGAATCATAAAAAGCGCAGTTTGCATACGGGCTACCTCGTATACAGTAATGTATTTAAAGTTGTTTTTCAAGTGACAATTATATTTAGACCATAAACAATTGTAGGTTGGCGGTCTTAAATGAACCTCTGTTTAACCGGCCAATTCATTATACGGCCGCATCCTGGTCCCGAGATGGCCGGTTAAGAGGGAGTCTACTGTATGTCTCACTAAATAAGCGAGATACGGTTTTATTGAGTTCCCTTAAGATTAACATAGGAAATTTTTGCTTTTTCTCCGTAATCTGTTAAACCAAGTTATAAATTTAAAATACTAAATTGTTTGTTTTTAAAGGACTTTTAAATGGTTTTAGTTAAAATTGTTAAATTTTGAAAACGGATGTTTCATAATGTTAAAAACCCATTTTTGACCCCTTTGAAACTTGTTCCCATAACCCGATCATGCTAGTTGGCGAACTCATGAAAATAGACCTGGTCTTACACATTCATACAAAATTTCATCAAAATATGAGATCCCCTTCACAAGTTATTAGTACCACATACACATATGAAACTGAACGGTGTTTTTGACTACTGGGGACCTCTAGAAAAAAAGTATTATGGTCCAGGCTTAGGTCTTACCACAGCTACTACCGTAATGGCGTATTCCCTGTAGGGAAATTTGCTAAAACTCCTTTTTGTGTTTAGTACTTACACATATTTACTTTCACTTCTTTTACTCTCTAAATTACTGTTATAATATGAAGTGTCAACATCTTATTAAGGTTTTCTATTTGTCCATGAATATATCTAAAGTTAATTGCTGCACAGACAAAAACGATGCTCATAGCCGGCTTTGTTTAATCGGTATTATGATATCAGGTTGTCTGCCACACGAGGCTCGATGAACGAGAGAGAACTGCATTTTAATATTAGAAGACAAGATATTGGCAGTGCAGGTGGAGTTAACTGGAAGAAACTCAGTAATAGATTTAAACATACTTCTACACCAAGCATGGGTCATAGCTGCCATGCTAATTTAGTGATGCTACAACACCCAACACCTAAAATAATCTAACAATCACCTGACAAAGTAAACTATTTGATAATTGGGTACAGAGGTAAGTGTGGGAATCGAACGCAATGATACGTTCTTTATTAGTCATTAAAAAATCTTCCAGAAAGTTGGTCTGGAGAGCAACAAAGAGTTTCATAACTTAATCAGAGAAATTATAGTAATCAAAATGCTTGTCTTAATGCTTGTCACCCTCTGTTAAGTAGATTGTTTTCACCCAACATTTTTTTATGAAAAACCGCCCAGTACCAAAAGTGAGAAGGTTTAAAAATTGACAAATTTCCATTTGGATACAAAAAATCTCCATCAAGTTATAAAAGCCCAGTTACGATTTTATCAAGACTTCATTCAAGTAAAGGTATACATTAGGATCACACAACAACTAATACAAAATTTGTTTTATAAAACCTTTTATTGACAACAATTACGCAATGAACTCGTATGCAATGGGGGCCAGCATGATCGGGGGCTCCTTGGTCCTGACAATGTGAGCGGGTCTGGGCTGGGCAGGCTGAAACACAACACAAACACATTATTAAAGTAGACATCCATTTAATCGCCATTAGTGGTGTAGCAAATTAATATGAATATTGTTTAACACATCTATAAATTAGGTGTTCATTCAGATACTTAATAGTTCATCTTCATTTATGAAATCAGTCGGGAAAAGAAGACCAAAAAAGAAATCATCATGATGAGCACCAGTTTAAAATTTCATGTAAATGATGTAAAAAATTTAGTTTACAAACTGAAAAAAGCATATTTGATGTAAAATTATTAGCAGTGACAAAGAATGATATAGAGAAATTTTAGACATTGGTAAATAAGTAAAAGAACAGTGGACCTACAAAATGACTCCCACCTATATGATACTAAACCATTAATTATTCACATTAAACAATTCTTAGACACTAAGGTTAAACTCCCTGAGATAGTGCAGAATTGCAGAAAAATGTACTTAACAAAATCATTCTACGATAAAACTAGGCCTACAAAATAATACTCTAAATAATAGTACTTGTGTTTTTTCCACATTTAAGGACAATTAATGACAAATTAATGATTGGTACAGTAATCGTACTAATGATTGGTAATTCGTACAGTAACTAAACTGATAATTTTTACTCGGCCAGTCAAATAAAATTCAAGTATTGTATCATTAAATTTAATAAAACCGCATTTTCAGTGAGATCATTCAGACTATCAGTGAAACTTCAACAAAATAGAACAATATGTGGCGTCTCTCCCCAAACCTCTAACAGCTGGTCAGGTAACAATAGACAAAGATAGTGCGATCTGCGCATGCGCGGAAGGCCAGCCGGTCTCTGGAACCATCGCGCTCGGAGTCGACTCGAGCACGGCGGCGGCTACACATCTCAACGGGGTATCAGGTAACAACGCCATGTGGTAGGGTAGGAATTTGAGGGGAGGAACGGGGTATGGGGAACCTAAGTTAAATACTAATCCAATTTAGTAATTGTACAAATCAAAATTAGAATCATGTAATTATTTGGGGACAATTAAATTAGGTTTAGGGAAGGAAGCCTGCATGTTCAGACATTAGTAAGATAAGGTCAAGTCCGGTATACAGTTGGTATTAAATTAACTGGGGGAACAATATTATTTGTAAAATTCATTGTTCAATTATAATTATTAATCATCAAAGCTGGCTTCCTTTTTAGATAAATGACGGGCGAAGGATAAGATCCACGGGGATTGAATTAACACGTTTGGGGAAAACGGAATATCGTATCGAGTTTCCCTCTTCAAACGGAATAAATGGGGGAGACGCCCCAAATAATAATGCATTATATCATTAAATCTAAATGTACAGTAGTAAGTAAAAATACAAAAAAGTTTATGAAAGAGGGGGAAGACAATGACTAAACATTACTCAAAGTGCACATTCAGATTATTTTTTACATCACAACTATCAGTTGGGAAAAGAAGACCATATAATATAAATCATCACAATGGCACTTTAAAGATAGGAAAGTAAATTGTAACAATGACTATCTTATTCGGAAAAGGACATTCAGGTTTATCTGACTCGGTGAAATCAAAAATCCATTTAATCCAGACTTTTGATATAGAAAGTAGATAAAATGGACTATTTAAAAGTACAAAAATGTTGACCCATACATTTTATTACCAAAATTAGGCTATAGGTTAAAAATTCGAAACCGTACAATTTTTTATAACTTAGGGACCCCTAAAACAATTTTAGACAAACATAATTATTTTAATATGTAGATTTTATTCAGAATTTTAGGGAGGACAAGAAAAGTTATCATTACGTATTTCGGAACTTATGAGGTTAGCAGCTAGCAACAGTTAAGTTCCAGATGTTTCATTACATATTACAAGAAACCCAATAGCGTTCCGCCAATTGAAAGGGTGTATTCAGGCAGCTTGGAATCTCACAATACAGTACACTCTCGTTCATCAAACTCGGCGACATTGGAACTCCGCTTCATCGGAACTGAAAATCTGGATATTATTAATTTTTTTTCTTACGAAATAAATAGTTTTTCCGTTTTAGCGCCTTCAATTTCCATTCGTTCTATCCGCACAACAGCGAAGTATCACATTTTGCATCAAAAGTCATCAGGCGTTTTCCATAATCTGTACCCATCGATGTGATTTACGAGGCCGTGGAGTATTCGCACAAAAATAGAAGAGGAAGGGGGCAGGAAGTGAACATCAGTGTCGACCGCTTCCCAAACTGTCATTGGTAGTATTTTGGGCGCCTCACCAGGGGTTACCGGTGACTAACCAAGACGATAATTGTCGTCTGCTAACAAGGCATTTGCATTGTTTAGCAGACGACAGTTACCGTTTTGGTAACTCTGGTGAGGCGCCCGGAATACTCTCAATCAGTCTGTCTCGCGTCGCGACTGCACCTGTGTTACGTGGAAGTCAGTTGACTGCTGGAATATGAATATGGAATATGAGAATAAAGATTTTGGCTCTTTATTTCCTGCGTTGTTTTTATTCCTATAGGTTCATTATTACCATTTTCAAAGTTTGAGAGCCTTATTTTCATAAAATCTCATGTGTTATCTTAAAAACAAGAGTGAATACAATCACGATAGGTCACTGTACGAGCGAAAATGATGACTCATGACGGACTCCGCTTTATCGGAATTTTTTGACATCCGAACCGGCCGTCCGCCACATTAGTTCCGATGAACGAGAGTGTACTGTAACAATGGTACCGTTCTCAGGTCCGTTTCAGTCTGTAACCAATTAATCCCGAAACAATTCCGTTAACACTGCAAAACTGCCAAAAAATCATCATTAACACTTGGAAGTAAAAAAACCTGAGAAAAAATATCGACAAAAAACATATGTAGGAATAAAGAATTTTAAGATTTATTTCCTGCCATTTTTCACTTCTATAGAAAGGCAATCTATAGGCTTTGTATTATGTAGTCTTATAGACCTGTAGGCTTATATTATCGAAATATACTAGAAATTTTGATGCCTTATTATCAGAAGATTTCTTCTATTAGCCCATCAATAAGAATGCTTATAAGCATAATTGGTCATCTCGATAACTCGCGACAGAATTTTTCATCTACCGGACCAGCATGATTTTTACTTAATGTATGACAATAAGTGTAAAAGTAGATTTTAAGTTTGACTAGTCATCCGCCACATTGAGATGGGTGATGGGGGACTGAATGCAAGCTTGTTGCCACAGAGATTACTCGGGTGGATCACTGACCTGCCTCCTGAGCAGAGCGGTCACTCCCTTGGCCTTGGCTTCTTTCCTCTTGCGTTCGTTCTCCTTCACTCGGTTCAAGAAGTCCTCTCGGCACTTGGAGTGGTTCACGTGCTCGATACGGATATTGATCCTGCACAATATCATACGGTATGATGCAGTTTGAAGACAAATTATTTAAAAAGGTCACAAGAATAAGAATGGAAAATTGTGCTTATTCAGGTTTTATGTATACATCACAATTTTGTCAGTCGGGAAAAGAAGACAAAAATTAGTAAATCATCATAATGGCACTCGATGAAAACTGTGATACAGTAATCATTATTAGTTAACTTATTGTACCCTATGCTCGAGTATAGCTCGGGGTGCCGCAAATGACGTTCCGAACAAAGCCCGAGTATAGGTCGGGCAAGGACTACATACATTTTTTTTATTTTATGTTGTTAATATAAATATATGTTTGTACATATATGTTTTTGTATATATACACGTATAAATATACAGAAATAAATCATGAAAGGTTCAAATTTATATGTGTTTATATGTATTTATATGTGTACGTATACATGTTTATGTAGCTATATATGTACATGAATGTGTACTTTTTGTACATTTATATGTAAATATATATGTAGGCCTATATATGTACATATAAATGTATATGTACTATTATATGTATATTATACAATATATATGCCTATATATTTTTTTATTATTTAATTATTTGTTAATAGGCAACGAATTCAATAAAGATGCAATTTTAGGTATTCCAGCGATTTCTTATGTAACAGATGCTCTACTATAAGTATAAGGGCAAAAAAGAAATAAAAATAAAGTGGGTTGATTTTATATGTAAGAGATATGTAGCTATTTTCTCTTCTTTTTAGAATAATGTTGTTTAGTATTAAATAATATGTATATTTTATAGACCTTTAGCACATTATATTTTTTTAACGGTCTTGATTTCCGTTTGACATCTGGAAAAATGTTGATAACTACCTAAGAAGCTAAAAATAGTTATTGCATGGAATCTTTCCTTTATTAATTGAAAGGCCATAAAATGGCTTAGAAACCATATTTGGACGACAAGATCCTGGTTCCTGGACCTCCGAAAGTCATGGGTCACCGGTGACGCAGCAGCATTGCGCGACGCAAGTCCAAGGTTGACCGCCTGCAAGGCCGCCGCAAGGCACGTTCTCCAGAGCGATCAAGTTCGATGGACTGGCTTTTGTATGATCAATTGTAATAAAAAAAATATCTAAACACTAAAATAATTTGTATAAACAATAATATATACAGCAGAAAACACGATTCACAACAAAAAAGTTGTGCGTCACGGGAGACGCACGCAGCACCTCGGGTGAACGAACGAAACACACTACACGGCAGACTGATATTCGAGAAGCAATGCTAGCGCGTCTCGATCTCCTCCGCGAGTGGCTGAACCACGCTGGCTCCGTAAATGAAACATGGCGCGCTGCGTCACCGGGGACCCACCCGCACCGTATGTGTTAAGCGCCCTGGGTTCAATTTATTAAAAAAGCGAAATGTCAAAAAATTTACTACAAAAATTAATATAAAAACTCATATTTACTAAAAAACTTAATAGCGCCTGAAAATTTACTTGTTTATAAGTCACTGGTTAATTTAACTTTGTAAAAAGAAAGTAACACACATACTCAGAGTAAAATACCCCCGTCGCAGCAGACTTGCGTACTCAACCAATTTCCAATGGAATTTGGTATTTTTTATTTTCCCAATGTACAAATTGGGATTGAGGATGAAGGCTTGCTGCCTTTTGGTTGTTGTAAGCAAATAGACCCCAATTTCTTGAGAACCAAATTCCTTCACCAGTGCAGGTACATGCTAAAATTGGACCAAATTCTGATATTCCCCCCCCCCCCCCCCCCCCCCCCCCATAAACCCCATGGGATAAAGAGTATGGGGCAAGTATGTAGGTTTGCCGCCTCATGGGTGTTGTTAGCAAATAAATATAAGTTACACTCTACCTAGAGAATGCACATAGCAAATTTTACCAAGTTATGTCGATAAATGAGTGGGATACAGTAGACTCCCTCTTAACCGGCCTACATTGTCCCAAAACCAACTTCCTTTTAACCGGCAATTTTTAACATAATATCGCTTTAATTGGTCTTATTTTGCTGGAAATGTTGTTTTGATATCTATCTTTAAAATGACTTCATAAGAAGTCAGTTCCAGAAAACAATTCAAGGAAACTTCCCTGAACTGTAGTGAATGCCACCAGAAGTGAACACGTTTGTACACCTCCATTCCAGTAGATCAAAATTCCAATTTAGTTTAATCTTATCAGTATATGTTTAGATGTGACATTTCTGTAACAGTATAACGTGGGTATGTAGCTATAAATTCCATAATATAGTAATTTGTGTTATTTTTCATCATATTCCAGCCATGGAGAACTACAATTTAATAACGTTATTAAATGGTCAATGGTTTAACCGGGCAATTCCTTATCCAGCCACTGTCTGGTCCTGAGGTGGCCGGTTGAGAGCAAGTCTACTCTGGAGGAATTTGTTGATTTTCCTTAAGAATATGGCAACTTCATGGAAACAATAACATGGAAAATATATTATTGTATTTTCTCCCTAACCTGCTAAGCAAGGTTAAAACTTCAAAATACTAAATTGTTTATTTTCAATCTCTTTTGAATGGTTTTAGTTAAAATTAAATGGATTTAGAAAATTGAGGTCCAAAATGTGAAAAACCAATTATTGAACCTTTTGGAACCCCATAAAACCCAGTTCCCATGGTCCGATAACACCCAATTTCAAACTAAACCTGATGAATGCTGTCCTAGAACTACACCTCTGTAAAAAATTTCATCAAAATCGTAGGTTCCGTTTGAGAGTTATTGTGTTAACCGTTACAAATATATAAAAACTTGAATGAATGTTTTTTTTCTAGGGACCTCAAAACAAAAAAGTATCATCATCCTGAGCTTAGGTCCTACCGTGACTACTACCGTAATAGTGATATCCATGTGGGGAAACTCACTAAAAATATATGTAGGCCTACAATACAGATTATTTGTATTCAATTAGATTCTCATTTTCATTATATACCAGCACTCAACAATTTGAACCTTTCATGATTTATTTCTGTTTGGTAGAAGTGGTTAGATACTAAAACAACCAATAAATCTATCAGTGCAGATGGTAATATCACCTCTTAGGGATGATCTTTCCGCGCACCCTCTTGTTGACGATGACACCGAGAGCGTGAGGAGTGACGTTGAACACTCTCCCCGTCTTGCCATGGTACACCTTGTAAGGCATACCCTTCTGCACGGCTCCGTTACCCTACAACAAAATGCCATCACATGAAAAGTTATTAATCACTGCAACATGGTTCAACCTTTCTTAAACGACTTTGCTATAACTTTTGATTGGATGAACTAACTGTCCCCGCCTAGCATAGGAGAAGATTGTTTCAACTGTGCTTAACTCTTTCCGGTTTCTACGCTCAGATTTCTTATAAAATATTTCGATGAAAAGAGGCTCGAGCCTGTGCAACACAAACAGTAAGCAGTCCCAAGCAAAACAGTGATTGACAGTGTGACATTGTCGCAGTAAAAATCGGTCAGATATAGAAATATCGATCTTGCTGAAAAGATTAGCAGCGGAAGAAATATCAGCAGCACCAGAAACATCAGCAAACGGCTTAAATACCTGGCAGTGATAGAAATAACAATTTTGATGTTTTGGTTGAAGCTCATCTGCTAAACATAATGGTACAAATTTTAAAATTGTAATATTAAGTATCAAGTCTTAATTTGTAGGAAGGTACGGTAACCAAATTTTTGGTTAGTAAAAAAATCAATCTAATACTATAGTCAAATTCATTTTTGGAAGTTGCTTGGAATAAAATGTGTTATAAATAGTAGGCCTATCATTTTAAACACACTTAAATATAGGGGTATATACTATTTTGATACACTTAGGCCTATGTCACTACGGTACACACTCGTTCATCAAACTCTGTGGCATCGGAACTCTGCTTCATTGGAACTGATAGTGCCTTCAATAATTAATTACTACCTGCACTTCAGTAATGTATAAAAACTTTCATCACTTATCACCAGGCGCTTTTTGTAACATACATACCTCGATGTAACTAGGCCATGTAAGTATTTGCGCAAAAAATCGTAAGAGGGGACAGCCAGGACGTAAATATCCGTTTCCTAAACAGTCTGTCTCGCAAGTACATCTGTGTTTTGTGGAATTCAATTGATCGTTGAAATATGAGTGAAAAGCAGAAAAAGGTTAGTGTGTCTATCGAGGATAAACTTTTTCTCTTATGCTATTAAAATAATCAATGCTGGTGAGTCACCAAAAAGATAGCTATTAAATATGGAGTGGGGACAGTATGTGGATCTTTATTTCTTGCATTTTTTTATTCATACAGGCATGAGCTTATTGATACCATATTCATAGTTTCGGAAAATCTCTTGTGTTATCTCACCAACTATAGTAAATATAACCACGAATAATCACTGTACCGTAACGATAAAATCGATGACTCAGTACAGACTCCACTTCATCAGAATTTTTTTATATCAAAACTGGCCGTCCACCACATTAGTTCCAATGAACAAGAGTGCCCTGTATCAACTATTAGGCCCCTAACAATATTTGTTGTGTTCATTCAGTTATAATTTATTTCAGCATGGATTCTCAGTCGGGAAAAGAAGACAAAAAATAAATTATTCATCATAACAAACACAACTGTAACTTTATAAAAAAAAAAATTTGAAATTCATCCGAATGGATATTGTAGCTTTAAAATCTTGTTATAGCAACAGCAGAAATTATTAAATTGTTCATGTATAATACACAGAAGGCTTATGTACAGCAAGTAGGTAAATTATATACAAAATAAAATAAAACATTTCTGTAGGCTTACAAGCAAACTTATCTTTTTCTTGAGATAAATGTAAAATAACAAGGCTAGATGTGAAAAATTAAAAAAATTTGTGTGACCTGCAAACCTATTTTTAGTTAGGACTAGTCTTAAGAAGTTTAGAAGCCTCAAGTTTCCTTGATGGAAGATACTTGAATTACCACATGCTCCTACAAGAGTCATGGTTCAAGAGAAAATGTAAGGATTTATTTTTTACTAAAAAATTATATTGACTGTCGGCTAATAACGTACGGTAATAATAATAAAAAAAGTTTTCACAGTTAAAGGCTTTATTAATAAAATTGTTCTGATACATTCACTTTAGAATTGTTTTTGCTAATCACTTAAGTGTCTTGGAGCTTAAACTTACCTTTATGTCAACAATGTCACCAACTTTGTACACTTTCATGTAAGTGGACAAAGGAATGGTTCCATGTCTCCTGAACTTTCGGGAGAACAAGTCCCTGGTTCCACGGCGGTAACCCTTGGAGTTGGTCATTGTGACTCACCTTCAACAAATCATTACAGAAATATCTTACAAATTGATTAAAACTCAAGCAGGTATAGAAAAACTATTTAGATTTGGACTAGATCAGATTAGAATAATCAACATTTTTATTTCAGTCGGTGGAAAAGAAACTGAAATCAAATAATCATCATCAGAGGATAAAAGCTTAGGAAAGGTATAGGCTTAGGTAAGGCATAGGCTAAGTACAGTAGACTTCCTCTTAACCGGCCACCTCGGGACTAGACAGTAGCCAGATAACGAATTGGCGGGTTAAACCGTTGAACCATTAACAACAGTACATTTTAGTTCTCCATGGCCAGAATAAAATTAACATATATTTCTAAATATGACACTGTATAGAATTAAAGCTACCTACTCGGATCCTAAACTTATTTTCCCAGTTTAATATTGGTATCGTGCCCATGGAATGGAAATGGAAATGGAAAGAAAGTAAACAAACGTGTTCACTCCCGTTCACAGAAGTCGTTTACATTCTCTAAAACTAACTGCAGTATGAAGTGCAATTGATTTGAAAGATAGGTAGACATAAAAACAACATTTCTGGAAAACAAGACTGGGTAAAGCGATTCTATTTTTAAAATGGCTGGTTAAAGCGGAGGCTGGTTAAAAGGTGACCGGAGGTAGTTAAGAGGGAGTCTTAAATACTGAACTGCATTTAACTTTTGTGCACATTAAATATTAAATAATAATATAACTAGGCCTATACTTAACTTGAAGTCAAGCACTTTCATTAAAATTGAAAAAAAAACCAACAAAACCTACACCAAACCACAACTTTACAACATCCCTTGAAAAGTATTTTATTTTCTAGTGGTACAGTTGAACATTATTTTTATCTCATAGTTGGCAGCATATATATGTATATAAGCCTTTAACTTAAAGCCAAGCACTCATTTAAATTGAAACAACCCAACAAAACCTACACAAATGAACAACTGTACAGTTTTGTTAAGGAATATAAAAAGTGTAAGTGTACAAACATCCCTTATAAAGTAATTTTATCTCTGGAATACCAGCTTTCATATGAGAAATTGAGAATAAAAATCGGATGAAATTGAAGTTTTCTACTGCATTCTAAGCAACACAAGTTGTAATTTATTTTATGACTTAACTGCAATCGATGATTCATAACTCCATTTATATTTTAGATATTTTGAATGGCGATGTCCTGTAATCCAGCTACTTGGAGGTCACGAATTGTGGATAGTTATAAGCTATGGCTTGTGGATGCGATATTCCCTGGTAGGGATTAACTTCCGCACTAGTGAATACTAGTTCATCCATAAAGACCATCCTCATAATTAGACCAATTCGTATATATGAGGTCACAAATTGTGGTTCGGATCCCACATTAAACTGTGGGTCCCTAGATACCATTGGCTGTTGGGCTATGAATGAACAGTCCTGTCTAACGAGAATGTCGGCCTTAGCCAGTAACAAGACTATAAACGGTATCAGCTAACTGACACATACTTTCTCCCAGCAATATTAAAAAATGTGTTAAAAGCTTCAAACATTAATGTCTTGATGAATCAGTCGGATAGCTACCAGCTGTGCAGCGCGAGTTTGACAATACGCGTGTCTGTGACTTTTAACAACGTACTGCGTTTACCGCTAAACGAAAAATTGAATTTTCTCCGCAACCACTTGACGTAGAGCAATAATTTAAAATACTGGATTATTTAGTTCTTTGAGCTTGATTTAAT
The DNA here is from genome assembly GCA_030545055.2 of Neoaliturus tenellus. Classification (NCBI taxonomy): domain Eukaryota; kingdom Metazoa; phylum Arthropoda; class Insecta; order Hemiptera; family Cicadellidae; genus Neoaliturus; species Neoaliturus tenellus. The sequence continues at coordinate 153,229,727 of CM061531.1, forward strand.
GGTAATCAGTAAAATTTATTTCAGGATAACAGCTATTTTGAAAATAAAAAAAATTGATTTTTTAAACACTTTTTATTTTATAACTTTTGAACGCGCATTTTCTCGGAAATGCGGGTGGTGTCATTTTATTCAGCATTTTAATCTTAATAAATCACAAAATTTTAATCAAGATCGTTAGAGCCGTTTTCGAGAAATTTTGATTTTTCACGTTTTTTGAGGGTTTTTGGGGGTAAACTACCCCTAAAAATCAAAAATTCAAAAAAATTAAAAAGAACGCCTGGAATTATCGTGGGTTTGGACCTACATACCAAATTTCATACAAATCGGACCATTGGGGCATTCTCTGGCTCTGTTTACATCCAGACACACACACATCCACACAGACACACACACACACACACAGACATCACTCTGAAAACCACTTTTTTGGACTCAGGGGGCACCAAAATGGATAAATCCACCAACAACTCAAATTCGAAAATTTTGACGAAAACAATACTTTCTCCATATACTATATGGTATAGGGGAGAAAGTAACAAGATCGCGTTACAATCATCCTACACTCATCTCTCATTTGTACTTGGCTTTAAACTAGGCCTACCTATTGAGTTAGGTTGCCATTTCAGTAAAGGTATTATATTTTTCATCATACGATTGCGATAAACGTTGTTTTCGGAACGGTCAGCTGTGATCGAAACTAGTTGATTCCCGGTGGGTTGGATAAACGTGTTGGTAAACAAAGTTTTCGGGACTAGACCTCGAAACAGTGGTTTTCGGGACTAGGCCGGAAAAAAACTTCCAATGTTTGACACCACTAGCGCTGCTATTCTGCTTACAGTAACTTAAACCTCGTTGACTCCAATATATAAATGTCAAACAGCTGATTGTTTAGTTCTTAGTTGTAAATAGTTCAAATACAAGATAAACAAAATAACAACGTAAGATGGGGTATATAGGTTGAAATTTATTAATTTTTATCCAAACTGTATATTTATTAAAGGTGGTATGATGAAAAGTACTGTTCGTAACTCGTCCGAAAGCGGTATATCGGTGCTCGATCGAATTCAAGTACTCGGCTTCGCCTCGTACTTGAAACTCGATCTTGCACCGATAACGACCACTTTCCGGACTAGTGACGAAATATACTATTCCAGTGGTACAGCTGAACATTATTTTTATTTCTTAGTTGACAATGTGCCTCATACCACCTGTACACCCCTTTTACACAATTAAGTTTTCACAAAAACAAATTATGCCATTATAGGTAAACCGGTCGCGCTCTATCCATTGATGATAATTTCAATGACCAGAGTGTACCTATCCAGATCGGAAGTCATTAATTTTAAATATGAACCCCTACTTTTTATGTTACTTTTGGATTCTATACATAAGTCTAAGACAACTCTACAATTTAATGTGTACCCCTAATCCTAATGGTTTGGGAGATAATGGAGGTAGAAGTTTGATTTTTCCCATAAGAATAACATGAGGCTAAATTTTACATCCATTATCTCTGTAAATTTCCTGTTAAACTAATAAGGCCTAGCATAGAAATGCATTAGTTCTTCTTTTAAACACTTAAGCATCATATATAATTATTTTTCTCATAAATTATTTTATTTTTCCATGAATTTTTCAACAGGGCGGAGTATTTTATATGTGTAGAAAACCGAAATTAACTTAATTACGTTAAAATCGGGATTTTATGACAAAACATGATTTAAAATGAGGTTATAAGATATTTTTTATGCTTGGACAATCATTTAAAGGGATAATTTGCTCCATTTTTATGGGGAAAACAAAACATCTACCGCTATTATCTCCCAAATTGTTAGGATTAGGGGTACACATTATATTATAAAAGTCTTAGAATTATGTATAGAATCCAAAAATACCATAAAAAGTGGGGGTTTGTATTTAAAATTAATGGGAGCAAACACTCAAGAAGTATTCGGGTTTATTATGACCAGTACATAAAACCTTATGCAATTATAATGTAATATTCTTCTAATGGAAAGAAATAATAATACAGTGCAATACTATTTAAACTACTTAATTTTGTAGTTGGTGGATTAGAAGTAAATAAGTTTGGATTGTTAAGAGGCGGTCAGAGTCAGTCCCGCCGGCCGCTGAGCCAGGCTGTCATTTAACATGGGGCGAAACTATATAATTGGTATCAAACTAATTGGTAATTGGTATAATTGGTAGCCTATGTGTTATCAAACATAAAATTGTAAAATGTCAAAACGTTGATATAGTTACAATGAAATATATAACGTGGTTTAAGAATATTTTATTCGTTATTTTATTTTTAAATTCTGTACGACAATTTCCCAATTTCCCATAAGGAATTGTCAAATTTGTGTACAACATAACTGCAAAGTTAAACACAAAATATTCAATGTTGAAACGTTTTTAGAAAACTCATTTCTTAATCTTTGTTTATACATTTTTTTCTAACCGTTTTTTGATGTCTAACTATTTTTAAATATTAATTTATTAAACCATTGCAAAACTATCGCTCGAGCCCGGTGCAACTTAGTTCAAGGCTGTTCCAAAGGATGGCAGCAGCGTCGGTTACCGACAGTAGATCCCCGGTTCCGCCAGCGAGCCGACGCGGTAGATTTAAAACTCCTCTAAGCGTTGCTTTCTGGTCAAGCCCTGCATTATAATATTTCATGAAAAATGAATTACTGTAATAACAAAGGGGTCGTTTTCTTCCCACCCTCTGAAGCAGATTTAATTTATTTATTGATGAACTTTGCATGATAATGAAATTTAAATAGTTTATCTATTCCAAATAATACAAAATTAACAGAGTTCTTTAAGTACGTAAACATATTCTGGTAATTTAAATAAACAAATTTTAAACAAGAAAAATTGATAAGCAAAATAAGCATTTAAAAAGAATTGAATTGAAATAAGCAATTTTCATTATTTTCATTAAAAAAGTTATAATTTTAACAATTTTAACTTAATTGTTACCGGTATTAGTTATTTTAGTTGTATTTTTTGTAGCATTTGAAGAAATTTTAACACAGCACCTCCAATTAGATTGTGTTCACTCACAGTCTATGTTCGGCTCTTTTAATCAAAACTCGTTTTTTTCATGTAAACAAAGCAGTTATTTTTAATGACTTCTTAAGGAGGACCTTTCACGTTATATCTTATTTGGTTGTAGTTTTGAGCATGCCACTATTGTCCTATAGGCTGTGGTACAACCGTCTTCAATTTCAACTCCCTCCTCGTTTTAAAATCTAACTAAAGCAAGTGTTTTGATGTAAACAAAATGAGTACCGTATTTCTCAAGCCACAACTCATCGCTGACTGCTCTCGTATTACGATTCAAACGCTTTTGAGATTACCATACACACTCAAAAGATAAACTAGCCTATTCTATTTTTATAGTTTTTTCTTCAATTTCAATGAAGTAAAAAATATATCAAATTGTAATAACTTTTTCCAATTAAAAACGCTCCTAATGGATGTTTTAGTCATTCAGCAACACAAAAAATGTTATTATAGTACTGCAACTCTACAGGTCGTCATCTGGCTCTTGTATTAAAATCAAACTAAAACACGTGTTTGATGTACACAGTTTTTAAGCCACAGTGGCGGTTTTGGCAAGTAGGCCTGTTGAAGGCGATGCGTAGGTATTTCTAGGGGTACTTCCTGCTCAACCCCTACATATGTTTCTTGGAAAAACGACTTGCCCACCGTGACAAAGGGTTCGCCGCCGTCCCACTATTATTATGTTAATGGGTTCGACATGTATGTGCTTTACATTCTTTATGACTAATTTATAAATATATTTTCTGGTGGGCTTTTGTAATGTTGGAGAGTCTTTTATTTACAGTACTGTCATGTCTATATTTTAAATAGTAAAACTTTACATATTCGGTGTTACCTGTTGAATCCTTGTAGTATTTATATATTTAATCTTTAGACATTCTTCTTATCATTACATTTTTTTGCTTTTACATTAGAATTGTTTTCTGATAATTTTCTTGTTAAAGCAAATACATAAAAAATCTTAATAAAATGCCAAAGTAGGCCCTAGTTAACTTATATTTCACCTAAAAGGTTTCTCAATACTTTTCAATTTGTCAGCTTGTGACCGAGGAGGCGATGACGGCCGGGCCGGCCCGCAGCGCCAGGCCAAAAACTTGTCATTCAAGGTGTTCCACTCGGCCGACCGTCTAAGCACGCTCGGTTCGCCGGTAAGGAAGTATGCTTGGAAACTACTTGTGAGAGCGCTCTGGTGGCCACAGCCCGAACTAAAAGGTAGATTTTGACCTGACTCCGACCGCCTCTTAAATTGTTTAAAGTTACTTATGTAAAATCAGCTTTTTGTATTAAAAAAAGTACATTTTAAGTTATATATATTTCACATCATCTGCCTATTGCTCCACTCACCATGACTGGAGCTGTAGGCCTATCCGTCGAGTATCAACATGCAATGACTCATTTTAAAAACTGTGTACAAAAGAGACAATTCTCTAAACATTACCCTCTTCTTAAGAATTCATTTTAACTAAGAATTCAAATCAAGTACGGTAACAATTAATTTTTCTGTATTAATAATATATATATGCCCTATAGTCCTTTTACTGTTTTAAAGTATAAATCAGGTGTGTTGTTTGATGAATTTATACATTTATCCTAACAAAACGCAATGTTCAGGATATCTTGTAATATCTCTTTTAAATAGAATTTATAAAAGCTTCCGAAAAACATGTATTTGTGCCATATTAAATTTTCAATAAATGAGCAATTTTAATTTAATAGGGGGTTCTTCAGTAGGACAATGAGGGGCAAAGGATTTGAATATACTCCTCTCGAATAAAGAATATTATACTACTGTACTACATGTTATAATATAATAATTTTTCTTAATGTTCAACAAGATTTTCATAAAACAATAGCAACCACACAAGTAAGAGAAAATCCATCTAATTCGCTCCATCTTATACCGTAGATTCATAAAAATATATTAGGTACTGATTAAATATCATTAATTAGATATTGTAAGAGAGTAAGACATCAAATTTAAGCAAACTTACTTTTTAATTGTTTCTAGCTTCTTTAAAAAATGTTCACAATTATCTGACTTTTGCAGTGTTTTTTATTAAATATAACAAACATTCTTAAATATAAAGTTAAATGGCATACAAACATTTTTGGTCATATGCTAATAAACTTTATTTGAGAAATTTTGTTATGGAATATAAAAAGTGTACCTACATTTTTGTATTAAGTTGCTATTTTTATTTGACAAATATTACTTTTACTGAAATACTGGTTCTGCATTTTTAGAAGGAAAAAAATGGGGCATGGGGAGGATTGCTAGAGGGGTATAGTATGGTTGGGAACTTTCGGCTAGATATAGGAATACTAAGTACTACCCTACGAGGGGAATATTTTTTGGTATAAGTTTAGTAAAGGTTTGTCTATGTATATATAGGCACTTAACACATACCCTCAAAATTTTTGCAAGATAGTCTGAAACGTTTAAATTACATAAAAACCTCTTATATTAAGGAACCATGATAGAATTTTTTTTAGGTGCTATAATAACATTTTAAAGTGTTTTTACGGGTCAAAAAGCTTAAATTATTGTAATTCACTAGAAAACTTATTTAATGGCCTTTTTAAAACCTCTTTTTAGCGAATTTCCCTATAGGGAATACGCTATTACGGTAGTAGCCATGGTAAGACCTAAGCCCGGGACCATGTTACTTTTTCATTTTGAGGTCCCCAGAAGCCAAAAACACCGTTCGTTCATTTTCATATATATGTATATATATATCTATATATATATATATACATATATCTATATATATATATATCTATGTGTCCGTGGTACTGATAACTTTTGAAGGGGGACCTCCGATTTTGATGAAATTTGGTATGAAGGTGTAAGACTAGGTCTATTTTCATGAGTTCGCGATCCAGCATGATCGGGTTATGGGAACAGAGTTTTATGGGTTTCAAAAGGGTCAAAAATGGGTTTTTTGCATTTTAGGAGCATAATTTTCAAAATTCAACAATTTTAACCCTTAAGTGGGCGCGCGGTTTTTGTGACACTACTAAGGCGCGCGGGGTCCTATCGGACCCCAATTTTTTAACTTTTTTTATTAAATTACGAAACAAAGTTTTTTGCACAATTGTTTCTGTTTTATCAAAGTTTGGAGTGTTGTTAACTGTTTTATATCACTTACAAGCAATTTGTAGATAATTTAAATACTATTTGTATTTTTTTCCAAACTTTAGAAATTATGATAAAACTATACAAGGGTTTTTTTAATTTGCGTTAAATAGTTTACATTGAAATTTAAAATTTTTTTAACCTTATATCCTTGTATTATAGTAATGTTACTACAGGAAAATAATAATATTATTGGTATTATGTCGATAGGTTGCTTATTTTTTTAAACCCAAACCTACACAACAAAAATTTTGATAAATTACGGTACTTTATGGTAAAAAAAAACTAAACACACCCCTTATACTTTTTTTCATTTTTATTTTTAAAGAAAAACTGATTAATATATTTGGTAGTTACTTAAAAATAATTGTAAAAATCCATCATGACCATTACTCTGAGTCATCTTGGGGTCATCATTGAGTCATCATTCAAAAACATCATCACCTTCACTAATGTCCTCCAAAAGATATTTTCTAATTCTGGCAGCATTCCGTTCTTCGTTCATTCATCGTTACAACTCGTAAAGAACAGCCGAAACATAAAAAAAATAAAACTTAACTTTCTAATGTTAATTAAATGCATGGAAAAACCACAACTGCCGTAAAACGTAACTGGGCGCGCGGGGTAGGTACGGACCCCAGAGGCAAGTTTACACCACAACGGAATGCAATTAACTGACGAAAACCGGTTTGACAGGGTGGGAGGGGGTGTCACTTGAAGGTATCAGGCCGCTCAGCACTGTTGCCAACCCACTTTAGCTACCAGAGCGAAAATTATAACCCTGGGGTCTCACTGGACCCCGCGCGCCCACTTAAGGGTTAACTAAAACCATTCAAAAGAGCTTAAAAAACAAATAATGTAATATTTTGAATTTTTAACTTGGGCTTAATAGGTTACGGAGAAAAGCCAAAAATAAGTTTTCCATGTTAATCTTATGGGAAATCAACGAAACCCTGTATCTCGCTTGTTTATTGGAATAACTTGATAAAATTTGGTATGTACATTCACTTGATAGGGTTTAACTGATATTTGCTTACAACACCCACATGGCGGCAAACCTACGTACTCACCCCTATGGGTTTATGGGGAAAATTAAAAAGTGGCGAATATTGATACAGTTTGACATTTACCTATAACGTAACTATTGCGTTTTCAAAAAAACTAACATTTTCTAACAACATCCAAGGCCGCAAACCTACATACCCATTCCTATGGTGTTTATGGGGAAAATACAATATCTCAAAATCGTTTGGAAATTCGCTGAGTACGCAGGTCTGCTGCGACGGGGGTATTTTAGTTTGGTTGGGTTTAGTTTTGTTAAAAAACCATTTACATTTTAACAGTTGATTGAAAAAGAAAATCATATTTCTCTTAATGATATCACATTTCAAAAGTTAGAAAGTAACAATCTTTTGAAAAAATTGGCAGTTGTGCTCAAATCTTAGATTAGGATATCCCAAATCTTCCCAAAACTGTTCTCTCCCTCCGGTCTGCACACCATTACCCTAAAACTTCCTCTTTGAAAGAGATGTTCCAACAAGGGTGGGCATTCTGACATGCACTACACCAGTGAATGGTCATCGAGCAAGCTACAGGATATCATATGATGATGATGATGATTGACTTTAAAGTTATATCACGCTTTCTAACCGTCGAAAATTCAACCTTAACGCCTGAATTAATGCAATTGAATTTTTAGCGAATTTTCCTACAGCAATTATGTTATTACGGTAGTCACCATGGTAAGACCTGAGCCCGGGACTATGTTACTTTTTAATTTGAGGTCCCAAGAAGCCAAAAATACCATTCGTTCATTTTCATAAATAAATACCTAACTTAAGTTTGTGTGTGTGTGTGTGTGTGTGTGTGTGTGTGTGTGTGTGTGTGTGTGTGTGTGTGTGTGTGTGTGGTGTGTGTGTGTGTGTGTGTGTGTGTGTGTGTGTGTGTGTGTGTGTGTGTGTGTGTGTGTGTGTGTGTGTGTGTGTAGGCCTGTGCTGGGCAAAACCCATGCCTCAACCCCCCGCTCCAACTCTCACCATCCAACTCCGCACTCGGTTTAGGCCATCACAGTCCCTGCCCTGGCTATCTGTGAGTACAGTTATCACCATGTCTGATCTCGGACTAGCCCTTATCCTACTCTTGACAATAGGTTTGGGATCTTAGACTCCCACTATTAGCCTCACTTCTATTCCACAAGTGCTTCTTTTGAATTGTCAAGGCAAGACCAAGCTCTATGAACCCAACATTCCCTCCTCTAGCCTACTGCAGGGGTGCAAAAAATGTATTGACTACTCCTAAAATTCCCCCCCAATCGTACTGAAGTTGGTCCTTGACTTAGTGGGGTGGGGTATTTCCGTGTTTTTATAGGCGTAAAAAGCTTTTCAATGACAGACACGGAGCCATGAACACACGACCTCTGTTACCAGGAGATTCCAAGTTTTCTAAACCCATTTCAAATGGTGGAACTAGATGGTTAGGCTAGCCTATTTTTAGCCTAATAAGTTAAGCGATGAAACACCTGGGAGAAAACCCTGTTGCCATCTCTGCTAACTCCGTGAAAATGTAAGTTGGTACCGTAAACCCTTAACACTTTAACCTACCTATTCTTCAATTAAAGCTCCTTCTCTACGTGAATATCACAAATAAGACATTTTAGGCCTAGGCCTACCATCGTAAATCTTAACTTACTCTGGTCATTGTTCAAATTTTCTCACATGAACTAAGTTAGGCCTAGGCCCTATTGAAATAGTTTAGGAACTAATTTTCCAATTTAGTGAAAAAACCATTTTAAAATTCTACTTTTATATTGTTACTTTAATTAACAAAAAGGTTCTTACTTTGTCCTACTAGGTGACGCGGCACATGTGCAACTAGCCCAACTTTAGCTTCCAGTTAAGCTTGAAGAATATTGCCAATGTTTCATATACACTATTGTGAGTATTGATTAAATGTATTGTACACATGCCTGTTTTAAACTAATGAATACACGATGTTTATTAAAAAATAAATTGAACAGAATTATTATAACCTTACCTCTCGACAGTCAGAAGATCGGATCGAAGGAAACAAAACCACAACTTCCGCTCAAATCAGGAAAAAATGTATCTGCGCATGCGCGTCGGAAATGAATAAGATTGTCAAATCCAATAGAATACTTTCAGCGCATACTATAACAAGTACAAAATAAATACTGTTTGCTTTGACATATTTTTATGAAACTCGCCTACGGCTCGATGGGGGCTCCGCCCCCATGCCCCCTCAGGGGTTGCCCAGAAATTCGTTAATTGTTGTTTAAGTCGTATATAATTAACAGAATACATGTAAATATAAGAGTTTGTAAATGAGCAAAATAGCAAAATAAATGAGTTTGTCATTTATTTATAACATAAATTAACTCCACGACTGCAGAAATAACCTAACTTTGAACTTATGCAACTAACTCAATCTAAGGAATGAAAATATATTCGAATACGGCTCGTTTTCAGAGACTCTTTCCCCAAACCCCCTTCCTGATTCCCCCGAATTCTATAAAGGTTAATGGAGTTGTGAATAAATTTATTATGTAGGTATGTAAGTATTTACTTAAAATTATAAAATACGTATAAATAAATATATGAAAAAATTAAATGGATAAACTGCGTAAAAATGTTCAGTAGATCATCGAACACAATGAAAAATTCCATTAAAACAAAATATTGGAAATCTTAACAAAGTGGATAAAACTTGCCAAAAACCCCTTTTATTTACAAAAATACTATTCAGTTACTATCCTTCAATTAGTTGTGTTGAAATTCCAGGGAATAACATAACGATCCAGTAATATTGAACATACAATGATAAATACATTAATGTAATATTGGCATTCATTACAATTCCTTCATTTTAGTTTTTAATGGTGTAAACTTTTAAATTTACCTAATTTCCTAAAAAATTACTGTCAACGCAAATAAAAAAAACTTTAAGCTTCTAAATACAATAATACAGTAGTTACTAACAAAAGTATGTTAAATAATGGATAAAATATTAAAATTACCATACACATCAAAGGACGTATGTTTTAGCCGTAGGACCAGGTCAGTAAATAACAATCAAAGTAAAACAATCAGTTGCTTGATATTGCAATTCGTTCCGACTCACAGTCAAAAGAAGAATACGTGATATTGAAAATGAAAAATTATCATCATGATAATTTTTAAGTTTGATAATTTAATTGATATTGGTACTGTGCAAGATATGTCTATGTGCAAAGTGAAGGTTCTGAGTAAAATATTATAGTAGTTGTAAAATTACGTCTACATGGGGTAAAATTCCCCGCAAAAATAAATAAACATTTAATTATGTTTAATTGTGTGGGCTGGGGGGGGGGGGGCAAAAATTCATAGAACCAAACTTGTAGTAACTTGAAAGATGTTCGCGAGGATTGCCTCAGATGTTATAATTTGGCCGCTAGAGTAGAAAAAAATAATGTCATATTTATTTTGGGTAAAAATGTTTGGTCGTTAAATTTTTAAATCAGATAGTATAGATTCTGGGGCAGGAAATAAAAAAAAAACATTTTTTATTTTAAATGAAAATACTGTACTGCCACCTTTTTAAATTAAACATTAACTTAGTACGCACTAAAAGATAAATCAATTGTGTAATCTGCTATTTTAGTTAAACTTTTTGTTGAATTGTAAAATTTAAATTAGCATGCTATCAGGTAAAGTCAATGATGGACTTCCTAATGAGTTCGTTAGAAATTAAGTGCCATCCCAAATAAAGAACCAATTTTTGGGAGGACTATCGTGCAAATATGATACTGTCTTACCGTGAGTCCCATACCAACCTTGCACCTCTTTTAAAATTGTACAAAAAAAAATAGTGTCATTGTAGGTAAACATATTTTGCTCTGTTGATTGACACTGATTTCAATACAGAGGGGACCAGACGTAATTTTGAAGCAACTTTAAAATTTAATATTTTAAACCCTAATCATACTGATTTAGGATAATAAATAGCATGACATTATTTTTTTTAACTTGGGAAAATTTAACATATATTATGTCTGAACATTTTACATATAACAGAACTTACCAAACATGTAAATGTCTAAGAACCTCATTTAAAATAATATACCATCATAAAACATCAATTATCACGTGATTAGTTTTACTAAACATTTAAATACATGTTCATTAATCTCCGTCATGTTGTAAATTTAATAAAAAAACATTTTGGACCAAACTGACAATTTTTGTTGGAAACGTATTTAAAAGAGTCTAAGACATTTTTGTGCCGAGACATTTTTGCTTAGCCTAAAATGCTCAGAGAAGAATGAGGAAAATCTAAATTTCAACCTCAAATATTCAATAAACTGCTAAAATTACGCGTACAAGATCAAATTGTAAAGTTTTCTTAAAAACCGTGTAAAACTAAAAAAATTTATTTAAAGTGAGAGTTTGTATTTGACATCAGTGACTTCCGGTCTGGAGAGGTAATTTCAGATACACCCTGTACATTGAAATTACTCTCAGTGAGTAGACCGCTTTACCTATAAAGGCACAATTGGTTAATCTATACTTATTTAATACGCTAAGGTTTTTTTGTCTTGAGAACTCCTCTTACAATTTTCAACCGATTTTCAAGTTTTTGGGTGTCGTTGGATAGGGCTTGGTCTGTAGTTGTTTCCGCCAAAAACTGACAAAAATCGGACTGAAAATAAAGGCGCTATCCCCCATTGAAATCTCAAAATTTCCCATTTAAATAACATTGGGATTGAATAAAGCATTTTAAACATCTGTTAGTTTATCAGCTGTAAATACCTGTAGTTTTGGTGATTAAAGAGATTCACAATATTGGATTGGTCGGATGTCATTGATTTAGAGCTAAAAGTAACATTTGTATTGTATTAAAATTAATTGCTCGATTTCGAGCAATACGTATACTAGTGTTATAAAATTTCTTAAAAGGGTCTTTCGGTAATCCGCGACTCCCAGTATGTTGGCAATTTTCTCAGTAATACAGGTCGGTAAGTTTAGTTCTCGCTTGGGAATCACTCTGTAGTAAGTGAATATAGGAGATCTACATTACCGACACTTGACGAATTTCTGATACCCCGATGAGTGAGTTACACATTCGGGAGTATATAATTTAGACTCGCCTACGGCTCGATGGGGGCTCCGCCCCCATGCCCCCTTAGGAGTTGCCCCCTAGTTTGAATTAATAAAAAGTCAAGTTTGAAATAGTTTAGTTCCACACAAGATCTGAACAGCCAAGACAGTAACAAAACCATCTAATACTCTAAATTCACAATCAATAGTTAAAAAAGCTTCAATAATCTCCTATTAGTAGGTTTTAATACCCCTCCTTTGTAAATAGTTAAAAAACTGAGCTGTGAAATAAATATTATTTATGTAAATATTCTAGGTGTTATGCTTGATGGAGGGTCCAACCCAATAATTGGTTGCCCCAATTCCGTAAATTACTGTCAAAACCTCATACAATGAACAGGCTAGTTGAGGGCTCAACTCCAACGACAGTAACAGAAGCCGCCAATACACACTATTGACAATAATTAATAATAAGCTTTGAAATTTGCCCACGGCTCATGGTTTAATCCCACTCCCTAGTTCCCCTTAATTCGTTAAAAAATATAATGGAGTTGTGAAATATTAATGAACTATGTAAATAGTAATGCTCAAAAGTTGTTGTGTAAAAATTTGGGAGATACGATTATGATTGCACATGATTGAGGTAATAGCTGTATTCTGAAAAGATAAAGTGGAATAAAATTATAAGTTTATATGGAGGATCGTTGTATGTAATAGAAGAAAAAAGGGACAAAATCAAGATATTTGAATTTAAAAAAAATGGTATAGGGTAAGATGCTTCAGTTCCGCCACGGAGTGGCCAAGAAACGCAGGAATCATATATGTACCATATAGAGACACGATAACAATTTTATCATTCGAAATCAGCAATTATTAATTTAACAATTTTAAATGTTTTACATATATATATATATATATATATATATATATATTACATATATATATATATATATATATATATATATATATATATATATATATATATATATATATATATATATATATATATATATTAGTTCAGAAAATTAATAAATATATAGCCCTAGTAGTATGTAATAGATCACAGGGCATTAGGTACAATAATCATGAAGTCTTAAAGTCTTTATATAGTCTTAAAATGAAGAAAGTTGCAACTTAAGAACCATAAAATCGGCGTACATTATGCATTTTCAACCAATGGTAGTAAAAAAAAACCAATTGTGAAATAATAGCCAAAAAAGGATTATTGGTTAAATTAAAATATACTGAAAGAGTTACAATAATTGATAAGCATAGAATAGTTTTAAATTACAACAATAATAGGGTTAATCGAGACTTTAGGTGAGAGCACTGCATTGAGGAAGTTTGACGGACTAAGTGGCAGCGAGAAAAATTACTATTGAGTTTAATTCCATTGTTTATTATAATATTTCTCAGCCTGATGGGTCTTCAGATATGTAGATGGTTTTAAAAAAACGTCGGAAGTAAACGTTAGCGAAGGTAAGAATGGAAAGTTCAATAGTTCTATAACTTAATATTTTCAATCGTTTCCCAAACTAAAATCTACTGATTGAACAGCAGCAAATAGGTCAAAGACCGGATGTCAAACGTGTTGGGACACGTTCAACTCTTCAAAGTAAAACTGCATCAGAACTATCAACTGAAGCGCTATATTCAATCAGGGGATTCATATAGAGAGACAGCATACAAATAGTAGAAAATTAAGTTATAATTAATGTATTAGGTAATCTTTTGTGCGAAAACCTACAAGGAATTTTCCAGCATGAGAAAACTAAAGTCTATAAATGTAATAAGACCTAAAATATTTTTAGCAATTAATCATTTACGTTACGGGCGTTACTGCAGCAAAAAATATGCAGTACTAAAATAATGTTTAAAGTATTCGCACAAGCTTCGTAGAGCTCACCATAGTAATGATAAAATTAATAATATAAAATTATAGCAAAGTATTCCAGCACTACGCTCAATCGTCTCTCAAAAGACTAGAGTAATAGCAATATGCAATATGAACAAATGAATTTAAATAAAACGAAACGAGAACCTCACATTTCAATCAACATTTTCGTATTACTTTATTGTACGTGCATTAAATTTATTTCACCATCCTTAAAACAAATTAAATATTACAGTTACAGCTATATTACAATATACTGTAAACTGAAATTTGCACTAACGTAGTTTATATACAACATTTAAGATCACTGCTCTGCGAACTGTCTCAAAAACATCATCAGGAACAGGTGTGGTTAAATTACATAATTTAAATACAACCGAGAACTAAGCGACATTAACTTTACTATAGAAATCAAAGCGGACATCACCCGAATGTAAAGATACGCTTTCGATTCAGTAAACTTCACTTTCAATAATAACACAGCAATCAGAAGGAAAACATACGCAAACAATAATAATAATAACAATAATAATTTGTGCCCAATTGAGAATATTGATCGGGAAGAGGTGTAGTTAAAAGACATCATTTAAATACAAGCGAGAACTAAGCGACTATAATAGCGCTCCGAGCGACATCTTAAAAACCAACGTACTTCCTTACTGACACCTCGTCTTTTTAGAATTTTTTTTATAATTGAAAGTTGAAAATTTGTAGTTTTTGGGCATTGATACTGTATAAATCAAAGCGAGGTTTACCCTGGTGAGATAACCCACTCTCAAGACATCGAAATACCGTCGCCTGAACAAGACGTTCATGATTAATTAGTATATAATATTTGTATCAAACACGGGTGTAGTTAAAAGACATCATTTAAACACGACCGAGAACTAAACCTGCAAAATGATCTACGATACCACGACCACGTGGTGATATACGCTGATATACGGCTGAACTACGTTACCGACAAATCTATATTTTTTACCTTTTTTATAGTTTAAAAGTAAAAAAGTTGTAGTTTTATGATTTTCCCTAAATTTAAACATCTCAAAGAATGTCCATGCCAAATTTCAAGTCTCTAGCTCAAACGGTCGCTTCAGGACTTTAATATCATAAGTGAGTGAGTGAGTGAGTCAGTTACACATGGGGCTGTATATATTATAGACTCGCCTACGGCTCGATGGGGGCTCCGCCCCCATGCCCCCTTAGGAGTTGCCCCCTAGTTTGAATTAATAAAAAGTCAACTTTGAAATAGTTTAGATCCACATAAGACCTGAACAGCCAAGACAGTAACAAAACTATCTAATACTCTAAATTCACAATCAATAGCAAAAAAAGCTTTAATAATCTCCTATTAGTAGGTTTTAATATCCCTCCTTAGTAAATAGTTTAAAAAAATTGAGCTGTGAAATAAATATTATTTATGTAAATATTCTAGATGTTATGCTTGATGGAGGGTCCAACCCAATAATTGGTCCCCAATTCCGTAAATTACTGTCAAAACCTCATACATAGAACAGGCTAGTTGAGGGCTCAACTCCAACGTCAGTAACAGAAGCCGCCAATACACACTACTCACAATAAATAATAATAAGCTTTGAAATTTGCCCTCGGCTCATGGTTTAATCCCACTCCCTAGTTCCCCTTAGTTGGTTAAAAATATAATGGAGTTGTGAAATATTAATGAATATGTAAATAGTCATGCTCAAAAGTTGTTGTGTAAAAATTTGGAGATACGATTATGATTGCACATGATTGAGGTAATAGCTGTATTCTGAAAAGATAAAAGTGGAATAAAATTATAAGTTTATACAGAGGATCGTTGTATGTAATAGAAGAAAAAAGAGACAAATTCAAGATATTTGAAATTAAAAAAATATATGGTATAGGCTAAGATGCTTCAGTTCCGCCATGGGGTGGCCAAGAAACGCAGGAATCATATATGTACCATATAAAGAAACGATAACAATTTTATCATTCAAAATCAGCAATTATTAATTTAACAATTTTAAATGTTATATATATCAGTTCAGAAAATTAATAAAAATAGAGCCCTAGTAGTATGTAATAGATCACAGGGTATTAGGTACTATAATCATGAAGTCTTAAAAGTCTTTATATAGTATTAAAATGAAGAAAGTTGCAACTTAAGAACCATAAATCGGCGTACATTATGCATTTTCAACCAATGGTAGTAAAAAAAAACCAATATTGAAATAATAGCCAAAAAAGGATTATTGGTTAAATTAAAATATACTGAAAGAATTACGATAATTGATAAGCATAGAATAGTTTTCAATTACAACAATAATAGGGTTAATCGAGACTTTAGGTGAGAGCACTGCATTGAGGAAGTTTGACGGACAAAGTGGCAGCGAGAAAAATTACTATTGAGTTTAATTCAATTGGTTATTATAATATTTCTCTGCATGATGGGTCATCAGATATGTAGATGGTCTTAAAAAAAACGTAGGAAGTAGGTAAACGTTAGCAAAGGTAAGAATGGAAATTTCAATCGTTCTATAACTTAATATGTTCAATCGTTTCCTAAACTAAAATCTAAGCCTGATTGGACAGCAGCAAATAGGTAAAAGACTGGATGTCAAACGTGTTGGGACACGTTCAACTCTTCAAAGTAAAACTGCACCAGAACTATCAACTGAAGCGCTATATTCAATCATATAGAGAGACAGCATACAAATAGTAGAAAATTAAGTTATAATTACTTTATTAGGTAATTTTTGAGCGAAAACCTACAAGAAAATTTCCAGCATGAGAAAACTAAAGTCTAGAAAATGTAATAAGACCTAAAATATTTTTAGCAATTAATATAGAAATCAAAGCGGACTTCACCTGAATGTAAAGATACGCTTTCGATTAAGAAAACTTCATTTTCAACAATAACACAGCAATCGAAGGGAAAACCATACGCAAACAAATATGCGCTCAATTAAAAGTTTAATTATCGGGAAGAAGTGTAGTTAAAAGACATATTTAAATACAAGCGAGAACTAAGCGACTATAATAGCGCTCCAAGCGACATCTTCCTAACCAACACCTCCTAACCAACACCTCGCCTTTATAGAATTTTTTTATGATTTGAAAGTTAAAAATTTGTAGTTTTTGGGCATTTTAATACTGTATAAATCTAAGCGAGTATTACCCTGGTGAAATAACCGGCTCTCAATGCATCGAAACACCATCGTCTACACAAGACGTTCATGTTTAAGTAGAACACAATTTGTATCAAACACGGGTGTAGTTGAAAGAGATCATTTAAACACGAGCGAGAACTAAACCTGCTAAGTGATCTACGATACCACGCGACGATATACGCTGATACGTCTGAACTACGTTACCTACAAATCTATATTTTTAACCTTTTTTATAGTTTGAAAGTAAAAAAGTTGTAGTTTTATGATTTTCCCTATATTGAAACATCTCAAAGAATGTCCATACCAAATTTCAAGTCTCTATCTTAAACGGTCGCTTCAGGAATTTAATATCATCAGTGAGTGAGTCAGTCAGTTACACATGGGGCTGTATATATTATAGACTCGCCTACGGCTCGATGGGGGCTCCGCCCCCATGCCCCCTAAGGAGTTGCCCCCTGGTTTGAATTAATAAAAAGTCAAGTTTGAAATAGTTTAGTTCCACACAAGATCTGGACAGCCAAGACAGTAACAAAACCATCTAATACTCTAAATTCACAATCAATAGTAAAAAAAGCTTTAATAATCTCCTATTAGTAGGTTTTAATACAACTCCTTAGTAAATAGTTTAAAAAAAATTGAGCTGTGAGATAAATATTATTTATGTAAATATTCTAGGTGTTATGCTTGATGGAGGGTCCAACCCAATAATTGGTTGCCCCAATTCCGTAAATTACTGCCAAATTTCATACAATGCACAGGCTAGTTGAGGGCTCAACTCCAACGG
The DNA here is from genome assembly GCA_030545055.2 of Neoaliturus tenellus. NCBI lineage: Eukaryota > Metazoa > Arthropoda > Insecta > Hemiptera > Cicadellidae > Neoaliturus > Neoaliturus tenellus. The sequence continues at coordinate 153,247,857 of CM061531.1, forward strand.
CAGTAACAGAAGCCGCCAATACACACTACTCACAATAAATAATAATAAGCTTTGAAATTTGCTCACGGCTCATGGTTTAATCCCACTCCCCCCTTAATTCGTTAAACAAATATAATGGAGTTGTGAAATATTAATGAACTATGTAAATAGTCATGCTCAAAAGTTGTTGTGTAAAAATTTGGAGATACGATTATGATTGCACATGATTGAGGTAATAATAGCTGTATTCTGAAAAGATTAAAGTGGAATAAAATTATAAGTTTATATAGAGGATCGTTGTATGTAATAGAAGAAAAACGGGACAAAATCAAGATATTTGAAATTTTAAAAAAATGGTATAGGCTAAGATGCTTCAGTTCCGCCACGGGGTGGCCAAGAAACGCAGGAATCATATATGTACCATATAGAGAAACGATAACAATTTTATCATTCAAAATCAGCAATTATTAATTTAACAATTTTAAATGTTATATATATTAGTTCAGAAAATTAATAAAAATAGAGCCCTAGTAGTATGTAATAGATCACAGGGTATTAGGTACTATAATCATGAAGTCTTAAAGTCTTTATATAGTCTTAAAATGAAGAAAGTTGCAACTTAAGAACCATAAAATCGGCGTACATTATGCATTGTCAACCAATGGTAGTAAAAAAAACCAATTGTGAAATAATAGCCAAAAAGGATTATCGGTTAAATTAAAATATACTGAAAGAGTTACAATAATTGATAAGTATAGAATAGTTTTAAATTACAACAATAATAGGGTTAATCGAGACTTTAGGTGAGAGCACTGCATTGAGGAAGTTTTACGGACAAAGTGGCAGCGAGAAAAATTACTATTGAATTTAATTCAATTGGTTATTATAATATTTCTCAGCCTGATGGGTCATCAGATATGTAGATGGTTTAAAAAAACGTCGGAAGTAGGTAAACGTTAGCGAAGGTAAGAATGGAAAGTTCAATCGTTCTATAACTTAATATGTTCAATCGTTTCCTAAACTAAAATCTAAGCCTGATTGGACGGCAGCAAATAGGTCAAAGACCGGATGTCAAACGGGTTGGGACACGTTCAACCTTCAAAGTAAAACTGCACCAGAACTATCAACTGAAGCGCTATATTCAATCTGGAGATTCATATAGAGAGACAGCATACAAATAGTAGAAAATTAAGTTATAATTATTGTATTAGGTAATTTTTGTGCGAAAACCTACAAGAAATTTTTCTAGCATGAGAAGACTAAAGTCTAGAAAATGTAGTAAGACCTAAAATATTTTTAGCAATTAATCATTTACTTTACGGGCGTTACTGCAGCAAAAAATATGCAGTACTAAAATAATATGTTTAAATTATTCGCACAAGCTTCGTAGAGCTCACCATAGTAATGATAAAATTAATAATATAATATTGTAACAAAGTATTCCAGCACTACGCTCAATCGTCTCTCAAAAGACAAGAGTAATAGCAATAGCCAATATGAACAAATGAATTTAAATAAAACGAAACGAGAACCTCACATTTCAATCAACATTTTCGTATTACTTTAGTGTACGTGCATTAAATTTATTACCATCCTTAAAACAAATGTTATAATACAGTTACAGCTATATTACAATATACTGTTAACTGAAATTTGCACTAACGTAGTTTCTACAACGTTTAAAATCACTGCTCTGAAAAACTGTCGCGAAAACATCATCGGGAACAGGTGTGGTTAAAAGACATAATTTAAATACAACCGAGAACTAAGCGACCTTTAAGTTACTAAAGAAATCAAAGCGGACATCACCTGAATGTAAAGTTACGCTTTCGATTAAGTAAACTTCATTTTCAATAATAACACAGCAACCAGAAGGAAAACCATACGCAAACAACTATGCGCCCAATTGAGAATAATTATCAGGAAGAGGTGTAGTTAAAAGGCATCATTTAAATACAAGCGAGAACTAAGCGACTATAATGGAGCTCTAAGCGATATCCTTAAGAACCAACGTACTTCCTTACCCACACCTCGTCTTTTTAGAATTATTTAAAATTTGAAAGTTGAAAATATGTAGTTTTTTGGGCATAATACTGTATAGATCAAAGCGAGTATTACCCTGATGAAATAACCCGATCTCAATGCATCAAAACACCGTCGTCTACATAAGGTTGTTAATGTTTACTAATGTTGTAATTCAACATTTGTATCAAGCACGGGTGTAGTTGCAAGAGATCATTTAAACACGAGCGAGAACTAAACCAGCAAAGTGATCTACGATACCACGCGGTGAAATACGCTGATACGGCTGAACTACGTTACCGACAAATCTATATTTTTTTACCTTTTTTATAGTTTAAAAGTAGAAAAGTTGTAGTTTTATGATTTTCTCTAAATTGAAACATCTCAAAGAATGTCCATGCCAAATTTCAAGTCTCTATCTTAAACGGTCGCTTCAGGAATTTAATATCATCAGTGAGTGAGTCAGTCAGTTACACATGGGGCTGTATATATTATAGACTCGCCTACGGCTCGATGGGGGCTCCGCCCCCATGCCCCCTTAGGAGATGCCCCCTAGTTTGAATTAATAAAAAGTCAAGTTTAAAATAGTTTAGTTCCACACAAGATCTGAACACCCAAGACAGTACCAAAACCATCTAATACTCTAAATTCACAATCAATAGTAAAAAACCTTTAATAACCTCCAATTAGTAGGTTTTAATACCCCTCATTAGTAAATAGTTTTTAAAAATTGAGCTGTGACATAAATATTCTAGGTGTTATGCTTGATGGAGGGTCCAACCCAATAATTGGTTTCCCCAATTCCGTAAATTACTGTCAAAACCTCTGAGGGCTCAACTCCAACGACAGTAACAGAAGCCGCCAATACACACTACTCACAATAAATAATAATAAGCTTTGAAATTTGCCCACGGCTCATGGTTTAATCCCACTCCCTAGTTCCCCTTAATTCGTTAAAAAATATAATGGAGTTGTGAAATATTAATGAACTATGTAAATAGTCATGCTCAAAAGTTGTTGTGTAAAAATTTGGAGATACGATTATGATTGCACATGATTGAGGTAATAATAGCTGTATTCTGAAAAGATAAAAGTGGAATAAAATTATAAGTTTATATAGAGGATCGTTGTATGTAATAGAAGAAAAAAGGGACAAAATCAAGATAGGCCTATTTGAAATTAAAAAAATATGGTATAGGCTAAGATGCTTCAGTTCCGCCATGGGGTGGCCAAGAAACGCAGGAATCATATATGTACCATATATAGAAACGATAACAATTTTATCATTCAAAATCAGCAATTATTAATGTAACAATTTTAAATGTTATATATATTAGTTCAGAAAATTAATAAAAATAGAGCCCTAGTAGTATGTACTAGATCACAGGGTATTAGGTACTATAATCATGAAGTCTTAAAGTCTTTATATAGTCTTAAAATGAAGAAAGTTGCAACTTAAGAACCATAAAATCGGCTTACATTATGCATTTTCAACAAATGGTAGTAAAAAAAAACCAATTGTGAAATAATAGCAAAAAAGGATTATTGGTTAAATTAAAATATACTGAAAGAGTTACAATAATTGATAAGCAAAGAATAGTTTTCAATTACAACAATAATAGGGTTAATCGAGACTTTAGGTGAGAGCACTGCATTGAGGAAGTTTATCGGAAAAAGTGGCAACGAGAAAAATTACTATTGAGTTTAATTCAATTAGTTTTTATAATATTTCTCAGCCTGATGGGTCATCAGATATGTAGATGGTCTTAAAAAAACGTAGGAAGTAGGTAACGTTAGCGAAGGTAAGAATGGAAATTTCAATCGTTCTATAACTTAATATGTTCAATCGTTTCCTAAACTAAAATCTAAGCCTGATTGGACAGCAGCAAATAGGTCAAAGACCGGATGTCAAACGTGTTGGGACACGTTCAACTCTTCAAAGTAAAACTGCACCAGAACTATCAACTGAAGCCCTATATTCAATCTTGGGATTCAAATAGAGAGACAGCATACAAATAGTAGAAAATTAAGTTATAATTACTGTATTAGGTAATTTTTTGTGCGAAAACCTACAAGACATTTTCCAGCATGAGAAAACTAAAGTCTAGAAAATGTAATAAGACCTAAAATATTTTTAGCAATTAATATAGAAATTAAAGCGGACATCACCTGAAAGTAAAGATACGCTTTCAATTCAGTAAATTCATTTTCAATAATAACACAGCTATCAGAGGGAAAACCATACGCAAATAACTATGCGCCAAATTGAGAATAATTATCGGGAAGAGGTGTAGTTAAAAGATATCATTTAAATACAAGCGAGAACTAAGCGATTATAATAGCGCTCCAGACGACATCTTTAAGAACCACCGTACTTCCTTACCGCCACCGCGTCTTTTAAGAATTTTTTATAATTTGGAAGTAGCGAAATTTTAGTTTTTGGGCATCAATACTGTCTTAATCAAAGCGAGTGAAGTAACCCGCTTTCAATGCAGCGAAACACCGTCGTCGACACTAGACGTTCATGTTAAAATAGAACACAATATTATTATCAAACACAGGTGTAGTTGAAAGAGATCATTTAAACACGAGCGAGAACTAAACCTGCAAAGTGATCTACATTACCTAAACGGTGATACGGTTGAACTACGTTACCGACAAATCTATATTTTTTACCTTTTTTATAGTTTAAAAGTAAAAAAGTTGTAGTTTTATAATTTTTCCTAAATTGAACCATCTCAAAGAATGTCCATGCCAAATTTCAAGTCTCTAGCTTAAACGATGGCTTCAGGACTTTCCTATCATCAGTGAGTCAGTGAGTCAGTTACACATGGGGCTGTATATATTATAGACTCGCCTACGGCTCGATGGGGGCTCCGCCCCCATACCCCCAGGCCGGTTCCGCCGAATTATTAGTAGTTGATAAATAGAATCGATGCCCAGAGAAAAATGTTGTTAGTAGTTTGGAGGAAAATTGAAGTATACGTAGAAACGATGAATAGTTAAATAAATCGAGTTTGAATAGTAATGGAGTAAGGAACGAGGAATAGTGGGTAAGTAGGTAAGTAGGTTTAAGTAGTAATTGTAGTTTAGTTTAAGTACAGTTGGTTAAAGTAGTAAGGTAGTTAACATAGGTAAGGTAAATTATAGTTTAGGTAAAGTGTGATAGTTAAAGTAGTAAGGTAGTTTATGATAGTTAAGGTATAGTTGGTAAAAGTTTAGTTTAAGTAGTAGTTGAAGTAGTTTAATTGTAGTAGTTGGTAAAAGTAAAATAAAAAAATAAAACTGCATGTTGTATAGTTAATTTGTTTCCCTGTCAGTTAGCCAGAACCTATTATTAGTTCGGCGTATCCAGTCTCGCCACGGGGAGGCCGGGAAACCAGAGACCATATGTACAATATTTACAAATCCTTAATCTAAAACACACCGGGCAGGTTGATACGCAGTTACCCTCGCCTCTGCGAAATAAGTTCAAATCTTAAATCTAAAAACACACCGGGTAGTATGTTAAGCAGTTCCACTTGTCTCTGCTGCATACCCAAAAACAAATCAAACACACAATTCAAAACAAAAATAAAAACAGCAGGGACTTTTGATGAGGCAGGCCCCTTATCGTACTGCCGTAGTCAAAATCCGCCGGGGAAGTTTTGATAAAGCAGACCCCCTAGCCTACTGCTTAGTCAAATCTGGGACTAACGAAGAAGTTCATCAAACACGATGTTCTTCGTGTAGGCGACTCCTTCCGATACCCTATCAGGGTGGACAAGAACAACGATGTCGTCAGGGCTGCGAACCCTACTGAGCAGGACGTACAATTGGCCGTGTGTGAAACAGTCACTGCGAAGGTCGACTCCGACACGGTCGATAGTCTGACCTTGACTTTTATGGCCGGTCATAGAGTATGCCAGCATCAGAGGGAACTGACGTCGACGGACGTATAACGGCGAGCCTTCCACTAACGGAAATCTAAAGACGATCCGGGGAATGCCGATAGGTACCGTGTCGTGGGGGCGTCTAACAGTAATCAGACGGTTTGAGATTGCCGTCACGATTACTTTAGTACCGTTAACCAATCCGTCGGCGATATTCAAGTTCCTCATGATGAGACACACTGATCCGACCTTAAGACGTAGGACGTGATCAGGGACACCCTTGCCTGTAGCCTGGTTCAGCAGGGGGACTTCGACGCCGAGCTCGTCATCGTTCTCCTTGTCCACAGTGTCGGCGCTACGCAACTCATGAAGGCGACCTTCGACCGAATTCAAAACGATATTGTTCATCTCGGTGACGTTCGCATTCAGAGTTGAGATGATCGCACGACGAGAACATTGATCGGGATCGCAGAGTACGTCGAGAGGGAATATGTTTTCAATTAGGGCATCCAGACACGTGATAAACCTCACCCCTGTCAAGGGGATAAGGTTATCGCACAGTCTGCCCTCCCCGAAAGTTTTTGACGGAACAGTTCCGTTTCCTACACGAAGGAGGAATTCAGAGTATTCGCTGGAACTGCTCGTCCTGTGCGGTGTCGTCAGCGTAAAAACTCGGAACGATCTCCACAGACGCGAAGCCCGAAGAGAAACGCACACTACGTCGGATGGCGTACGTGCTTTAACAACAACGGGTGCGATCTGACGGAAATCCCCAGAGCACAGAAAGATCTTTCCCCCGAATGGCTCGTCACAGTTCATAAGATCCCGAAGAGATCGGTCGAGGATCTCGAAAATGTAACGGTGGGCCATCGGGGCCTCGTCAAAGACGATGAGCTGTGATGCTCTGATCAGTTCTGCGCGCTGGGAACCGTTGGAGATGTTCCAAACGCCAGTACCGTCACCGAGGTCGAGCGGAAGCCGGAACATGCTATGCGCGGTTGAACCACCCGGCATGTTACTGGCGGCGATACCCGAACTGGCGACGGCAAGAGCGACGTGACGACAACTTCGCACATACGCGAGTATGGCACGGAGAAGGGAGGTCTTACCATAACCTCCAGGACCGTCTAGGAAGATGGCCCTTGAGGATTGGCGGGCGCCTTGCCTGTGAAGAAGGGAACGTACGTATTGAAGAACACGGCTCTGGTCTTCTGATAGTCGCGGTTCCCATTCTTCGACAATCGCCCGCTGTTGGTTCTCGCTGAATTCCAACAGCTCCCTTCCCAATTCCGTCGTGTCATCCCTCACATCCGGGAGTCCGCAATCGACCAAACATAATCCCTGTCGACGCAAACCACGATCGATCTCGATCAATGCCAGTTTGAAGGCCAATTCAGGGTCAGCAGGGTTCCTGTCTAAGTGGTCCTCGCAAAGGGAGTTCTTGAAGGCCTCCCACAGAATAGCTGCAGGAGCCCCCATGTTGCAGAGGAGCACGAAGAAGGAGCGGAGCCTCCGACCAACCATGAAACTAGAGGCTTCGCGCAGCGCTTCGCGGTACTCTTGTTCGTCTTCCACCAGGCCGAGACGACGACAGACTTCCTGGAATGTGCGGCATTCAGGTCCGCCGCGTGAAAGGAGGTCATTATAGCCTCGGCAAGGTGTCGACATCAAGAGCATCCGAAGATAGTAGAGCTCCCCGCGATTCGGCGGGATCCAAAACAACCTACACACCTTCTCTCCACGCTGGCGAGCCGTGACGAAGTGCTTTCCGTCAGGATGGTCGTACACAGGTTGAATGGCTGGACGTTTGGCGTGTATAATATAATTCTCATAGAAAGACTGGTAAGTAACCGAGTCAAACATCTCGCCGGGAGGTCTGTTGAAGTACAATATCAACTTAGAGCTCGTTCTACTGATCGCGTCTACCAAGTCTTCCGGTCGAAAACAGACGTGTTGCTTCCCTTCAAGATGAACGGGTAGACACTCGACAGTGGGTTCTGACTTGGAGATAGGAAAGTCCAAGAGACGCCAACAGGCGTCGCTTGCACCGACCATTCGCTTCGTCACGTAGTGCTCTACCTCGTCCTCCTGTTGTCCTAAAGGAGTGATGGCGACGTTTTGAAGGGAACCACCTTTCATCATGTATTTGAACAGGTACTTAATGACGCGACGAGTAGAAGCAAGCTCCAGGTTAATGTGGGCCTCGTATTTTAGTAACAACGCCGCATTGTACGGGACCACCCACCCGTCGTGGACCGTAACAGACCTTCCGCGAGATGTTATGACACCAGTATTTCTATAGTCCCGTCTGTACTGGACGAAACCTCTGTCGTCAACGAAAGTGGTCTGGCAGCAAGGTTTGGGGAAGAACTTGGTGCAGTAACCCTTTGCAGAATCCCAGCACGGGAAGTCGGTGCGATAGTCAGTGCCGCAAGGACCATGAATCATGTGTTGCAGCACCAACTTCCTGAGCCTTCCACCGGCTTCCTCCTCCGAGGGGATGTCTGCGCGAATCACGGAGTCGATTTCGTGCGCTTGAACTGGACCGTCTCCGTCAATCTTGAAAACAATATGAGCGTGAGGAAGCCCCCTCATTTGCATCTCGATGACGTAAACGATATAGCTCGTGCGCCCGAACATCGCTCCGCTGCGCAGATCTCGGAGAAGTTCAAGCAGTTTGATCTGGAAAATTCTGCAAGCCGTGCTAGGGTCACTGCGCCCAGTTTCGTGGGGACAGGCTTTCTTATTTTCCTCCCAAGTCGCGCTGTACGTAAACGTAAGAAAATACGTTGGTGAGCCCAGGCGCGAGACCAGAGCCATTGAATTCTCATAGTGAATTTTCATGTACCTAGGCCCACCGGTAAACGTACTTGGGAGGTAAATCTTTCCAGGCTGCGCTCCACCTTCACCCTGGATGGTTTCGTCACGGCCGATGTCATCCATGACCTGCCTTCCTGCCAGACCCCCATGTTGTGCATTGACGAGTTCGTCCAGTTGTCCTATCCGCATTGCATTTCGGGCTGAGGATTTCGTTTGGCAAAACTTAATAAATCGGAGTCGTTCCTCTTCAAATCTCGCGAACATCTCGACCTGCCAAGCTTGCGAAAGACGGCCGAGATGCGAGAAACGAGGGTTGGATAACAAAAGGCAACGCGAATAATTGTACTGTGAAAGCTTTTTCCCTTTGTTATCCAACATTCCGACGTGCCAGCCCAAAGTACCTTGCGGATAGAGCAGTGGGTACTGGAAAGGTTCCATGAGAGGACTGAAGAGGTCGATTGTGGAAGGCCTTTCAGAACCCACTTTCCAGACAGTAAGTCTCCGTGGTTCTACATCCGCCTCGTCAGTGCTAAGCACTGCGTGCACTTCAACTCCAGTTTCCCTGTCGCCAAGAACGGGGCCATGAGTAGCTCGACTTGTCACTTGGAATTCCAAACGAGCATTCACCGATTCCTCATTGCTTAATCGCCTAAACTCATTAATGTATGGATTTAAGGAGTATAAGTACTCAGTAATGGAGTCGATGATGCTGGAGTCAAGTGACCTACCCAAGGCAATGTTCCGGCGCTCTTCGCCGTCGTCAATATAGAGGCGGCACCGGTTAACAAGCTGGACGGCACCTTCATCAGTTTTGAACTTTTGGCCGGGAGCATCCAAACTGTACACCTGGTGGTACATTCTACCTTCAATTTTAAAGAAAGAAAGACCTTTAGGATGCCGGTATCCACCGGAAATTTCGAGGGCGCAGAAAGCAAAAAGGTCGTTGTAGGCGCGCGCTCTGTCGAGGAAAGAGCGGTTAGAGTAAAATGGGGCATTAAGAGGGGGCAATTTCAATACATTGTATGAACCCCCGCCACAACACCATTTTTTCCGATCCTCTTCTTCCTCGAACAGAAGTGCTTGACAATGAGGACAGACAAATACATCGTCACTCCAGAGACTGATCTTTTTCAATTTGTAAGCGTTTATATGATTTAATAGATCACCGCTCCAATGGGCCATAGGGCCATTAGTAATAATACGCCGAGCAAGTGAGGCAGGCAAGTGACGGAGCTCGTTGAGCTTTGGGTTAACAAGGCGAAACAATCTTTTTCTTTGGTTTGATGCACCATCGTGCGAGTCCTCATAGCGTTGCACAGCAGCCCTGTTGACCTCCGGATGCTGTTGGCTGTAACGCTGAGCAGCATCTCTATGGACCTCCGGATGCTGTTGGCTGTAACGCTGAGCAGCATCTCTGTGGACCTCAGGATGCTGTTGGCTGTATCTCTGAACAGCATCTCTGTGGACCTCAGGATGCTGTTGGCTGTAACGCTGAACAGCATCTCTGTGGACCTCAGGATGCCGTTGGCTGTAACGTTTAACAGCATCTCTGTGGATCTCAGGATGTTCTGCTACGTACCGGCGAACAGCGTCACGGTTGATTTTAGGGTTCCGTTGCCTGTAACGCCTTTGTGCCTCTCTCAATTGCTCTTGTCTTGTGGTAGTCAAGACTTTGGGGCGTCCACGCTTAACCTTTTTTGGCCTTCCAATGGCTTTGCGTTTTACTACACTTTTTAGAGGAGATAAAATCACTCTAGGACTTACATTTAACTTAGAGTCTAAAAAGTTCCTTCGCTTACTTGACCTTGGTGGTGTATTCATAACAGGTGGTAAGGTAGATAAAGCCCTTGAAACCGGTTGAATGCACTCTATGTGTTGTCTAAGGATGAGCCGAGTAATGGAGAATTGCCTCGCAATTCCATCAAGAGCCGCGTTTGACAACAACAACGAGGCCAGTGATGGATAACTGAAGCATTGAAACAGCCTTGCCAGGTTGTTGTTGTCATTCGCGATGTCATATTGACGGCTCTCGTTCACTGGGTGAGGATCAAACAGGTACAGCTGTGAGTCGGAACGCCAAAACGCAACTGTAACTGTTTGTCCAGTGAACAGAAACCCCATTTCTCGGCTGTCCTCGCCCATTAAGCCTTCCAGCACATTGGCCAGAGACATAACGGTGACCCCTAAATCATCCACTGTCACTGGGTAGAGGGCGTCGTGCACAACAGTGTTCTCCACAACGTCGACGGGCTGTCCCCGAATAGAGAATCCCTGGGGAAGTTCGTCGGTTGCCAAGTAAAGCCCGTCACCAATACGATTCTCATCTCTTAATGTCCTGTAAACAAGATCACCAGTTATGAGAATCGTATCGATGCCCGCTGTAGAGAATTCCAACCCAAGGGTCTTCCAAGCAAGGGCACAAGCAGATATCGCAGTACATTGAGTATTCCTGCTAGTTGGAAACCTCTGCTCGTCCCCCTGATGGAAAGATCCCTGGGCGACACATGCGAATGACATGTGCACGTTATTAAGCTCAAATGATGAAGAATCCATAATCGAATTACAGCAGTCACAAAGAGAGACCGTTGAAGGAGTGTGGAATTGGACGACTCTGTTATATGAGGGAACCAGTTTGTCATAATAAAGGCGAGAACCTAAAACGTTTATTTGCGATCGCTGACTTATTTTGGAAATAATTATTTGTAAAGAGGATTATTATCTTTTTGATTTGATTAATGTGTCTATTTATTTTGTAAAAGAACACGGTTTAGGAAATTATATATATTTTACGCGATAAAAACTTTTGCCGCTGTGGTTAAAAAGCCGTACTGCGTTACCGACATTCTATTGACAACTAAAGTTGGTAACAAAGTTTATTACTATTCTTGGCTGGTACTGCGGTTAGACCTAATTGAGTTTATAATATCCACCAAATTTCTGATATATATGTGCAATACGATAAATGAAAATATTGAAATACTGTTTTTTTAAGCATTTTTTAATTTATTAAGTTCGCCATTTTTAGGGACAAAAAGGGTGGGATACGGCAAGTTTTTAAAAATAAAATATAACCGTTAAAAAATATATATCGATAATAGTGGTACTTTAATTATTTTAATCTGAATCACAAAAACTATACGTGGAAATGTTATCAGAATTAAGTATTTTTCTTTTTTTTTCATAAACTTAGATTTCATTTGACCAATTGCGAGCACCATAGTATGACCGAGTTGAGTCTATAGTTTGTACTAAGTTTCAGGCATCTGTGTGCATTAGTGGTAAATAAAAAATATTGAAGACATTTTGAAAGTACGCCCCTTTTTAAGGGTGAAGGGGGCTAGATACGCCAAAATGTCAGAGGACCAAACTTGTAGAGCGTCTGTAATAGAACATACTAACGGCGAAATTTATATCGATATAGCAGTATGTTGACGGGTATGAAATGAATTACAAACACTTCACATGAAAAAACGTTAAGAATTTTGTGTTATTACAATTGTTTTGGACTAAACTCCAAATGAAAATGGCATAAAGCTACTACTATAGAAAGAACCTGTTCAGGTCATAATATAAATAGAAATTCATGTATATATATATATTACATAATAGTAAATGAAAATATAAAAATAGCGCAATTTTTGCGAAAAATTTTAGAAATTTTGAAAGTACGCCCCTTTTTAAGGGTGAAGGGGGTGAGATACAACAAAATTTCATAGGACCAATCTTGTAGAGAGTTTAATTCCCAACTAACGATTTTCCCTCAGATTCGAGTTAGGACCTCTCGTTCAAAAGTTACAGCAAAAATAGCAAAACCTTACAAATTCGGGTTACCGGTTTCCGCCCTTCGTTATTTTTTTGGGGGGGTTGAAATGAAAAATTGTCAGTTTTCAGACTTTTCCCGGAGGTATCAGACCTTCAGCCACCCGCATGCCAAAAATCACATTTCTTGCTAACCCGGAAGTGGTTTAGAATATTGATAGATGAGTCAGTCAGTCAGTCAGTCAGTGAGTTCCACATGGGGCTGTATATTTATAGGCTTAATTCAGACTTTTCCCGGAGGTATCAGACCTTCAGCCACCCGCATGCCAAAAATCACATTTCTTGCTAACCCGGAAGTGGTTTAGAATATTGATAGATGAGTCAGTCAGTCAGTCAGTCAGTGAGTTCCACATGGGGCTGTATATTTATAGGCTTAATATCATCAGTGAGTCAGTCAGTTACACATGGGGCTGTATATATTATAGACTCGCCTACGGCTCGATGGGGGCTCCGCCCCCATACCCCCAGGCCGGTTCCGCCGAATTATTAGTAGTTGATAAATAGAATCGATGCCCAGAGAAAAATGTTGTTAGTAGTTTGGAGGAAAATTGAAGTATACGTAGAAACGATGAATAGTTAAATAAATCGAGTTTGAATAGTAATGGAGTAAGGAACGAGGAATAGTGGGTAAGTAGGTAAGTAGGTTTAAGTAGTAATTGTAGTTTAGTTTAAGTACAGTTGGTTAAAGTAGTAAGGTAGTTAACATAGGTAAGGTAAATTATAGTTTAGGTAAAGTGTGATAGTTAAAGTAGTAAGGTAGTTTATGATAGTTAAGGTATAGTTGGTAAAAGTTTAGTTTAAGTAGTAGTTGAAGTAGTTTAATTGTAGTAGTTGGTAAAAGTAAAATAAAAAAATAAAACTGCATGTTGTATAGTTAATTTGTTTCCCTGTCAGTTAGCCAGAACCTATTATTAGTTCGGCGTATCCAGTCTCGCCACGGGGAGGCCGGGAAACCAGAGACCATATGTACAATATTTACAAATCCTTAATCTAAAACACACCGGGCAGGTTGATACGCAGTTACCCTCGCCTCTGCGAAATAAGTTCAAATCTTAAATCTAAAAACACACCGGGTAGTATGTTAAGCAGTTCCACTTGTCTCTGCTGCATACCCAAAAACAAATCAAACACACAATTCAAAACAAAAATAAAAACAGCAGGGACTTTTGATGAGGCAGGCCCCTTATCGTACTGCCGTAGTCAAAATCCGCCGGGGAAGTTTTGATAAAGCAGACCCCCTAGCCTACTGCTTAGTCAAATCTGGGACTAACGAAGAAGTTCATCAAACACGATGTTCTTCGTGTAGGCGACTCCTTCCGATACCCTATCAGGGTGGACAAGAACAACGATGTCGTCAGGGCTGCGAACCCTACTGAGCAGGACGTACAATTGGCCGTGTGTGAAACAGTCACTGCGAAGGTCGACTCCGACACGGTCGATAGTCTGACCTTGACTTTTATGGCCGGTCATAGAGTATGCCAGCATCAGAGGGAACTGACGTCGACGGACGTATAACGGCGAGCCTTCCACTAACGGAAATCTAAAGACGATCCGGGGAATGCCGATAGGTACCGTGTCGTGGGGGCGTCTAACAGTAATCAGACGGTTTGAGATTGCCGTCACGATTACTTTAGTACCGTTAACCAATCCGTCGGCGATATTCAAGTTCCTCATGATGAGACACACTGATCCGACCTTAAGACGTAGGACGTGATCAGGGACACCCTTGCCTGTAGCCTGGTTCAGCAGGGGGACTTCGACGCCGAGCTCGTCATCGTTCTCCTTGTCCACAGTGTCGGCGCTACGCAACTCATGAAGGCGACCTTCGACCGAATTCAAAACGATATTGTTCATCTCGGTGACGTTCGCATTCAGAGTTGAGATGATCGCACGACGAGAACATTGATCGGGATCGCAGAGTACGTCGAGAGGGAATATGTTTTCAATTAGGGCATCCAGACACGTGATAAACCTCACCCCTGTCAAGGGGATAAGGTTATCGCACAGTCTGCCCTCCCCGAAAGTTTTTGACGGAACAGTTCCGTTTCCTACACGAAGGAGGAATTCAGAGTATTCGCTGGAACTGCTCGTCCTGTGCGGTGTCGTCAGCGTAAAAACTCGGAACGATCTCCACAGACGCGAAGCCCGAAGAGAAACGCACACTACGTCGGATGGCGTACGTGCTTTAACAACAACGGGTGCGATCTGACGGAAATCCCCAGAGCACAGAAAGATCTTTCCCCCGAATGGCTCGTCACAGTTCATAAGATCCCGAAGAGATCGGTCGAGGATCTCGAAAATGTAACGGTGGGCCATCGGGGCCTCGTCAAAGACGATGAGCTGTGATGCTCTGATCAGTTCTGCGCGCTGGGAACCGTTGGAGATGTTCCAAACGCCAGTACCGTCACCGAGGTCGAGCGGAAGCCGGAACATGCTATGCGCGGTTGAACCACCCGGCATGTTACTGGCGGCGATACCCGAACTGGCGACGGCAAGAGCGACGTGACGACAACTTCGCACATACGCGAGTATGGCACGGAGAAGGGAGGTCTTACCATAACCTCCAGGACCGTCTAGGAAGATGGCCCTTGAGGATTGGCGGGCGCCTTGCCTGTGAAGAAGGGAACGTACGTATTGAAGAACACGGCTCTGGTCTTCTGATAGTCGCGGTTCCCATTCTTCGACAATCGCCCGCTGTTGGTTCTCGCTGAATTCCAACAGCTCCCTTCCCAATTCCGTCGTGTCATCCCTCACATCCGGGAGTCCGCAATCGACCAAACATAATCCCTGTCGACGCAAACCACGATCGATCTCGATCAATGCCAGTTTGAAGGCCAATTCAGGGTCAGCAGGGTTCCTGTCTAAGTGGTCCTCGCAAAGGGAGTTCTTGAAGGCCTCCCACAGAATAGCTGCAGGAGCCCCCATGTTGCAGAGGAGCACGAAGAAGGAGCGGAGCCTCCGACCAACCATGAAACTAGAGGCTTCGCGCAGCGCTTCGCGGTACTCTTGTTCGTCTTCCACCAGGCCGAGACGACGACAGACTTCCTGGAATGTGCGGCATTCAGGTCCGCCGCGTGAAAGGAGGTCATTATAGCCTCGGCAAGGTGTCGACATCAAGAGCATCCGAAGATAGTAGAGCTCCCCGCGATTCGGCGGGATCCAAAACAACCTACACACCTTCTCTCCACGCTGGCGAGCCGTGACGAAGTGCTTTCCGTCAGGATGGTCGTACACAGGTTGAATGGCTGGACGTTTGGCGTGTATAATATAATTCTCATAGAAAGACTGGTAAGTAACCGAGTCAAACATCTCGCCGGGAGGTCTGTTGAAGTACAATATCAACTTAGAGCTCGTTCTACTGATCGCGTCTACCAAGTCTTCCGGTCGAAAACAGACGTGTTGCTTCCCTTCAAGATGAACGGGTAGACACTCGACAGTGGGTTCTGACTTGGAGATAGGAAAGTCCAAGAGACGCCAACAGGCGTCGCTTGCACCGACCATTCGCTTCGTCACGTAGTGCTCTACCTCGTCCTCCTGTTGTCCTAAAGGAGTGATGGCGACGTTTTGAAGGGAACCACCTTTCATCATGTATTTGAACAGGTACTTAATGACGCGACGAGTAGAAGCAAGCTCCAGGTTAATGTGGGCCTCGTATTTTAGTAACAACGCCGCATTGTACGGGACCACCCACCCGTCGTGGACCGTAACAGACCTTCCGCGAGATGTTATGACACCAGTATTTCTATAGTCCCGTCTGTACTGGACGAAACCTCTGTCGTCAACGAAAGTGGTCTGGCAGCAAGGTTTGGGGAAGAACTTGGTGCAGTAACCCTTTGCAGAATCCCAGCACGGGAAGTCGGTGCGATAGTCAGTGCCGCAAGGACCATGAATCATGTGTTGCAGCACCAACTTCCTGAGCCTTCCACCGGCTTCCTCCTCCGAGGGGATGTCTGCGCGAATCACGGAGTCGATTTCGTGCGCTTGAACTGGACCGTCTCCGTCAATCTTGAAAACAATATGAGCGTGAGGAAGCCCCCTCATTTGCATCTCGATGACGTAAACGATATAGCTCGTGCGCCCGAACATCGCTCCGCTGCGCAGATCTCGGAGAAGTTCAAGCAGTTTGATCTGGAAAATTCTGCAAGCCGTGCTAGGGTCACTGCGCCCAGTTTCGTGGGGACAGGCTTTCTTATTTTCCTCCCAAGTCGCGCTGTACGTAAACGTAAGAAAATACGTTGGTGAGCCCAGGCGCGAGACCAGAGCCATTGAATTCTCATAGTGAATTTTCATGTACCTAGGCCCACCGGTAAACGTACTTGGGAGGTAAATCTTTCCAGGCTGCGCTCCACCTTCACCCTGGATGGTTTCGTCACGGCCGATGTCATCCATGACCTGCCTTCCTGCCAGACCCCCATGTTGTGCATTGACGAGTTCGTCCAGTTGTCCTATCCGCATTGCATTTCGGGCTGAGGATTTCGTTTGGCAAAACTTAATAAATCGGAGTCGTTCCTCTTCAAATCTCGCGAACATCTCGACCTGCCAAGCTTGCGAAAGACGGCCGAGATGCGAGAAACGAGGGTTGGATAACAAAAGGCAACGCGAATAATTGTACTGTGAAAGCTTTTTCCCTTTGTTATCCAACATTCCGACGTGCCAGCCCAAAGTACCTTGCGGATAGAGCAGTGGGTACTGGAAAGGTTCCATGAGAGGACTGAAGAGGTCGATTGTGGAAGGCCTTTCAGAACCCACTTTCCAGACAGTAAGTCTCCGTGGTTCTACATCCGCCTCGTCAGTGCTAAGCACTGCTGCGTGCACTTCAACTCCAGTTTCCCTGTCGCCAAGAACGGGGCCATGAGTAGCTCGACTTGTCACTTGGAATTCCAAACGAGCATTCACCGATTCCTCATTGCTTAATCGCCTAAACTCATTAATGTATGGATTTAAGGAGTATAAGTACTCAGTAATGGAGTCGATGATGCTGGAGTCAAGTGACCTACCCAAGGCAATGTTCCGGCGCTCTTCGCCGTCGTCAATATAGAGGCGGCACCGGTTAACAAGCTGGACGGCACCTTCATCAGTTTTGAACTTTTGGCCGGGAGCATCCAAACTGTACACCTGGTGGTACATTCTACCTTCAATTTTAAAGAAAGAAAGACCTTTAGGATGCCGGTATCCACCGGAAATTTCGAGGGCGCAGAAAGCAAAAAGGTCGTTGTAGGCGCGCGCTCTGTCGAGGAAAGAGCGGTTAGAGTAAAATGGGGCATTAAGAGGGGGCAATTTCAATACATTGTATGAACCCCCGCCACAACACCATTTTTTCCGATCCTCTTCTTCCTCGAACAGAAGTGCTTGACAATGAGGACAGACAAATACATCGTCACTCCAGAGACTGATCTTTTTCAATTTGTAAGCGTTTATATGATTTAATAGATCACCGCTCCAATGGGCCATAGGGCCATTAGTAATAATACGCCGAGCAAGTGAGGCAGGCAAGTGACGGAGCTCGTTGAGCTTTGGGTTAACAAGGCGAAACAATCTTTTTCTTTGGTTTGATGCACCATCGTGCGAGTCCTCATAGCGTTGCACAGCAGCCCTGTTGACCTCCGGATGCTGTTGGCTGTAACGCTGAGCAGCATCTCTATGGACCTCCGGATGCTGTTGGCTGTAACGCTGAGCAGCATCTCTGTGGACCTCAGGATGCTGTTGGCTGTATCTCTGAACAGCATCTCTGTGGACCTCAGGATGCTGTTGGCTGTAACGCTGAACAGCATCTCTGTGGACCTCAGGATGCCGTTGGCTGTAACGTTTAACAGCATCTCTGTGGATCTCAGGATGTTCTGCTACGTACCGGCGAACAGCGTCACGGTTGATTTTAGGGTTCCGTTGCCTGTAACGCCTTTGTGCCTCTCTCAATTGCTCTTGTCTTGTGGTAGTCAAGACTTTGGGGCGTCCACGCTTAACCTTTTTTGGCCTTCCAATGGCTTTGCGTTTTACTACACTTTTTAGAGGAGATAAAATCACTCTAGGACTTACATTTAACTTAGAGTCTAAAAAGTTCCTTCGCTTACTTGACCTTGGTGGTGTATTCATAACAGGTGGTAAGGTAGATAAAGCCCTTGAAACCGGTTGAATGCACTCTATGTGTTGTCTAAGGATGAGCCGAGTAATGGAGAATTGCCTCGCAATTCCATCAAGAGCCGCGTTTGACAACAACAACGAGGCCAGTGATGGATAACTGAAGCATTGAAACAGCCTTGCCAGGTTGTTGTTGTCATTCGCGATGTCATATTGACGGCTCTCGTTCACTGGGTGAGGATCAAACAGGTACAGCTGTGAGTCGGAACGCCAAAACGCAACTGTAACTGTTTGTCCAGTGAACAGAAACCCCATTTCTCGGCTGTCCTCGCCCATTAAGCCTTCCAGCACATTGGCCAGAGACATAACGGTGACCCCTAAATCATCCACTGTCACTGGGTAGAGGGCGTCGTGCACAACAGTGTTCTCCACAACGTCGACGGGCTGTCCCCGAATAGAGAATCCCTGGGGAAGTTCGTCGGTTGCCAAGTAAAGCCCGTCACCAATACGATTCTCATCTCTTAATGTCCTGTAAACAAGATCACCAGTTATGAGAATCGTATCGATGCCCGCTGTAGAGAATTCCAACCCAAGGGTCTTCCAAGCAAGGGCACAAGCAGATATCGCAGTACATTGAGTATTCCTGCTAGTTGGAAACCTCTGCTCGTCCCCCTGATGGAAAGATCCCTGGGCGACACATGCGAATGACGTGTGCACGTTATTAAGCTCAAATGATGAAGAATCCATAATCGAATTACAGCAGTCACAAAGAGAGACCGTTGAAGGAGTGTGGAATTGGACGACTCTGTTATATGAGGGAACCAGTTTGTCATAATAAAGGCGAGAACCTAAAACGTTTATTTGCGATCGCTGACTTATTTTGGAAATAATTATTTGTAAAGAGGATTATTATCTTTTTGATTTGATTAATGTGTCTATTTATTTTGTAAAAGAACACGGTTTAGGAAATTATATATATTTTACGCGATAAAAACTTTTGCCGCTGTGGTTAAAAAGCCGTACTGCGTTACCGACATTCTATTGACAACTAAAGTTGGTAACAAAGTTTATTACTATTCTTGGCTGGTACTGCGGTTAGACCTAATTGAGTTTATAATATCCACCAAATTTCTGATATATATGTGCAATACGATAAATGAAAATATTGAAATACTGTTTTTTTAAGCATTTTTTAATTTATTAAGTTCGCCATTTTTAGGGACAAAAAGGGTGGGATACGGCAAGTTTTTAAAAATAAAATATAACCGTTAAAAAATATATATCGATAATAGTGGTACTTTAATTATTTTAATCTGAATCACAAAAACTATACGTGGAAATGTTATCAGAATTAAGTATTTTTCTTTTTTTTTCATAAACTTAGATTTCATTTGACCAATTGCGAGCACCATAGTATGACCGAGTTGAGTCTATAGTTTGTACTAAGTTTCAGGCATCTGTGTGCATTAGTGGTAAATAAAAAATATTGAAGACATTTTGAAAGTACGCCCCTTTTTAAGGGTGAAGGGGGCTAGATACGCCAAAATGTCAGAGGACCAAACTTGTAGAGCGTCTGTAATAGAACATACTAACGGCGAAATTTATATCGATATAGCAGTATGTTGACGGGTATGAAATGAATTACAAACACTTCACATGAAAAAACGTTAAGAATTTTGTGTTATTACAATTGTTTTGGACTAAACTCCAAATGAAAATGGCATAAAGCTACTACTATAGAAAGAACCTGTTCAGGTCATAATATAAATAGAAATTCATGTATATATATATATTACATAATAGTAAATGAAAATATAAAAATAGCGCAATTTTTGCGAAAAATTTTAGAAATTTTGAAAGTACGCCCCTTTTTAAGGGTGAAGGGGGTGAGATACAACAAAATTTCATAGGACCAATCTTGTAGAGAGTTTAATTCCCAACTAACGATTTTCCCTCAGATTCGAGTTAGGACCTCTCGTTCAAAAGTTACAGCAAAAATAGCAAAACCTTACAAATTCGGGTTACCGGTTTCCGCCCTTCGTTATTTTTTTGGGGGGGTTGAAATGAAAAATTGTCAGTTTTCAGACTTTTCCCGGAGGTATCAGACCTTCAGCCACCCGCATGCCAAAAATCACATTTCTTGCTAACCCGGAAGTGGTTTAGAATATTGATAGATGAGTCAGTCAGTCAGTCAGTCAGTGAGTTCCACATGGGGCTGTATATTTATAGGACTCGCCTACGACTCGATGGGGGCTCCGCCCCCATGCCCCCTCAGGGTTTTGCCCAGAAATTCGTTAATTGTTGTTTAAGTCGCATATAATGAACAGATTACATTTGAATATAAGTGTTTGTAAATGAGCAAAATAGCAAAATAAATGAGTTTGTAAGTTTATTTATAACATAAATTAACTCCCACG
Source organism: Neoaliturus tenellus (assembly GCA_030545055.2). NCBI lineage: Eukaryota > Metazoa > Arthropoda > Insecta > Hemiptera > Cicadellidae > Neoaliturus > Neoaliturus tenellus. Next base: position 153,268,861 of record CM061531.1, read on the forward strand.
ACTGCAGAAGTAACCTAAATTTGAACTTGGGCTCCGCCCCCATGCCCCCTTAGGGGTTGCCCTAAATTTGTAGAATAATTTAAAGTCAAGTATTGAACAGGCTAGTTCCACCAACTAACTGGACAGCGAAGACAGTAACAAAACGGGCTAATAAGCACTACTCACAATCAATAATAATAATAACAATAATATCCTTTGAAAATATTTCACAGGACTCAGCCCCCATGCCCCCTAGTTGATTTTACTAATTTCGTTCATCATTCACAAAGTCTCAAATAATGAACTGTCTAGTTTCACCAAAGTACTGAACAGGCTAGTTCCATCGAAGTTTTGAAAAGCTAAGTTTTAAATTACGTGTAGCTCTACTACAAAAATGTATGATACTAACTCCACGTTACCAACCGCTTGGTCTGGAACGTCAACGATTTTAGATGCGGCACAGAAAAATTGCAATGGGGCAAAATTAATCCTAATTAAGTATCTTTAAATTAAATTTTCATAGATAAAAAATGTAATGTGCCCACTATAGCAAAACAATAATGCTAAAAATAGAAAATAATTGATTATGTGTAAATAACTATTAAAATAATAAAAATAATCAAGCTATAATAATGCATAAACTAAAGAAATTGAAAGTAACACTTAAACCGAATCTAGGATCGCCAACCACGATATTAAAAGAATCGGAAAATAAAAACTAATAAAAATCGAAGTATTGAAAAGCTAAGTTATTAATTTACTTGTAACTCTACTAAAATGTGTGATGCTAACTATTCCACGTCACCAACTACTTAGTCTGAAACGTCAACGAGTTAACATGCGTCACATTAAAATTGCAATGGGTCAAAATAATTCCAAATTAAGTATTTTTAAATGAGATTTTCGTACATTTTTAAAAATAATATAATATGCCCATTAGAGTAAAACAATAATGCTAAAAAATAGAAAACAACCAATAATAAGTGTGAAAATTGCTATTAAAATAATAAAAAATCAAGCTATGCTAGTTAATAAACTTAAGAAATTAAAAATACAATTTGAACTAAATATTGTATCGCCAACCACGATATTAAAAGAATCGGCTGATACAAACTAATTAATAATAAAAACTTGTAAATTTCAGGATATAGAAGAAAAACGTTTGAATTACTGAAATAGCAAATAACATTCAAATCAATAAGCGAAAACATGAATTGAATAACATGAAAACAAAATCATAGGAAATAATAAAAACGGGGAAGATCCGCAAAAAACCCCTACTATTACAAACTACTAATTATAAGAATATAAAATCTAGACCTGTGAAATAATAATTTATTCATAAAAACCTGTTAGTTTTGTTCAATAGCCGTTTAAAAATTATTAAAACATATTTTAAGTGTGTATTAAAATAAAATATAAAACACTGAATATAAATAATGCAGAAAGATAATAATTAACTGTCTATTAAGTATCGTACTAACTAATCACGACACGATTACTTACACGGCACGATCTAGACAGAAAATTCATAGAATGCGAAATTCGGCTGAGAAGTTCACGTGGGGTGAATTTGAATAAGTAATCTAAAATAAATTGAAATGAAACGAGAACCTAACATTTAAATCTGTTCTTTTTGTTCAACACTTATTTAAACATTCTCAAAAACAAATTTTAAGTGTGAAAAAATTTAATATAAGACACTGAATATAAATCAAACAGAAAGATAATAATTAACTATTAAGTATTGTAATCGAAGTATGTTACGTTAAGATCACGGCTCAAGCTTCACAGAAAATCCATTCAATGCGAAATTCGGCCGAAGAATATTCCCGTGTGAATTTGAATAAGTAATCTAAAATAAATTGAAACAAAACGAGAACATAACATTTAAATCTGTTAGTTCTGCTCAACAGTTATTTAAAAATTCCCTAAGACATATTTATGATGTGTGGAAAATATAAAAGAAACGAGCTTTCAATGCAGCACAATCTCATTGCTATTTTGAAGTCAAGTGGATAACGGTTTGTTAAATGTGAGGGATACTAACGTTGTCAACAGCAAGAAAGCAGGTGTAGTTAAAAGACATGATTTAAATACAAGCGAGAACTAAGCGACTATTCACCCGCCATGGGAATTCTCCATAGTAGGAGAAGAAAATTCACCTTTGGTAAACATTCAAGATAGCGCATATGCTGCATTAGCTACAAATTAGGCATTATCACTGTATAAATCATAACGAGTATAACCCTGGGTACCTGGTGAAATGACCCGCTCTCAATGCAGTAAAACACCGTAATTCATATTTAATTGGAGTTTATCCATCGAAGGATACAATGCTTATATCAAACACGGGTGTAGTTGAAAGAGATGATTTAAACACGAGCGAGAACTAAACCTGCAAAGTGATCTACGATACCACTCGGTGATATACGCTGATACGGCTGAACTACGTTACCGACAAATCTATATTTTTAAATTTTTTTATTGTTTAAAAGTAAAAAAGTTGTAGTTTTATGATTTTCCCTTAATTGAAACATCTCAAAGAATGTCCATGCCAAATTTAAAGTTTCTATCTTAAACGGTCGCTTCAGGACATTACTATCATCAGTGAGTCAGTCAGTTACACATAGGGCTGTATATATTATAGACTCGCCTACGGCTCGATGGGGGCTTCGCCCCCATGCCCCCTTAGGGGTTGCCCCTGAGAAGTTAAAGCCCAAACTAGAGTTGTCGTTTAGTCATAGTCGTTGACGTAATAATTTGAATGCCAGAGCTCAAAGTTCACGATTTCATAACACCTTAGTGTTAATTTGGGGGGATACATAGAACTAATCCCCTGAGTAGTTATAGCCCAAATTAGAGTTGTCGTTTAGTCATAGATATATCTAATGACGTTATAATTTGAATGCCAGAGCTCAAAGTTCAAGATTTCATAACACCTTAGTGTTAATCTGGGGGGATACATAGTACTAATAAGAAAATATCCTTGGAGATTGAAAGTAAAAAAAAAACAATAATAAAAAATTAGTCGGCCAAAGTTTGAATTAATAAAAAGTCAAGTTTGAAATATTTTAGTTCCACATAAGATCTGGACAGCCAAGACAGTAACAAAACCATCTAATTCTCTAAATTCACAATCAATAGTAAAAAAGCTTTAATAATCTCCTATTACAGTAGTAGGTTTTAATACCCCTCCTTAGTAAATAGTCTAAAAAATTGAGCTGTGAAATAAATATTATTTATGTAAATATTCTAGGTGTTATGCTTGATGGAGGGTCCAACCCAATAATTGGTTGCCGCAATTCCGTAAATTACTGTCAAAACCTCATACAATGAACAGGCTAGTTGAGGGCTCAACTCCAACGACAGTAACAGAAGCCGCCAATACACACTACTCACAATAAATAATACAGTAATAAGCTTTTAAATTTGCCCACGGCTCATGGTTTAATCCCACTCCCTAGCTTCCCTTAATCGCTAAAAAATATAATGGAGTTGTGAAATATTAATGAACTATGTAAATAGTCATGCTCAAAAGTTGTTGTGTAAAAATTAGGAGATACGATTATGATTGCACATGATTGAGGTAATAGCTGTATTCTGAAAAGATAAAAGTGGAATAAAATTATAAGTTTATATGGAGGATCGTTGTATGTAATAGAAGAAAAAAGGGACAAAATAAAGATATTTGAAATTTTAAAAAATGGTATAGGCTAAGATGCTTCAGTTCCGCCACAGAGTAGCCAAGAAACGCAGGAATCATATATGTACGATATAGAGAAACGATAACAATTTTATCATTCAAAATCAGCAATTATTAATTTAACAATTTTAAATGTTTTATATATATTAGTTCAGAAAATTAATAAATATAGAGCCCTAGTAGTATGTAATAGAGCACAGGGCATTAGGTACAATAATCATGAAGTCTTAAAGTTTTTATATAGTCTTAAAATGAAGAAAGTTGCAACTTAAGAACCATAAAATCGGCGTACATTATGCATTTTCAACCAATGGTAGTAAAAAAAAAACCAATTGTGAAATAATAGCCAAAAAAGGATTATTGGTTAAATTAAAATATACTGAAAGAGTTACAATAATTGATAAGCATAGAATAGTTTTAAATTACAACAATAATAGGGTTAATCGAGACTTTAGGTGAGAGCACTGCATTGAGGAAGTTTGACGGACTAAGTGGCAGCGAGAAAAATTACTATTGAGTTTAATTCAATTGGTTATTATAATATTTCTCAGCCTGATGATGGGTCATCAGATATGTAGATGGTCTTAAAAAACGTCGGAAGTAGGTAAACGTTAACGAAGGTAAGAATGGAAAGTTCAATCGTTCTATAACTTAATATGTTCAATCGTTTCCCAAACTAAAATCTAAGCCTGATTGGACAGCAGCAAATAGGTCAAAGACCGGATGTCAAATGTGTTGAGGAAACGTTCAACGCTTCAAAGTAAAACTGTACCAGAACTATCAACTGAAGCGCTATATTCAATCAGGGGATTCATATAGAGAGACAGCATACAAATAGTAGAAAATTAAGTTATAATTACTGTATTAGGTAATTTTTTGTGCGAAAACCTACAAGTAATTTTCCAGCATGAGAAAACTAAAGTCTATAAATGTAATAAGACCTAAAATATTTTTAGCAATTAATCATTTACTTTACGGGCGTTACTGCAGCAAAAAATATGCAGTAATAAAATAATGTTTAAAGTATTCGCACAAGCTTCGTAGAGCTCACCATAGTAATGATAAAATTAATAATATAAAATTATAACAAAGTATTCCAGCACTACGCTCAATCGTCTCACAAAAGGCTAGAGTAATAGCAATATCCAATATGAACAAATGAATTTAAATAAAACGAAACGAGAACCTCACATTTCAATCAACATTTTCGTATTACTTTATTGTACGTGCATTAAATTTATTTCACCATCCTGAAAACAAAATCCACCATCTGTTAAATGTAATATTACAGTTACAGCTATATTACAATATACTGTAAACTGAAATTTGCACTAACGTAGTTTATATACAACATTTAAGATCACTCCTCTGCGAACTGTCGCGAAAAAATCATCAGGAACAGGTGTGGTTAAATGACATAATTTAAATACAACCGAGAACTAAGCGACATTAACTTTAAGTTACTATGGAAATCAAAGCGGACATCACCCGAATGTATAGATACGCTTCAGTAAACTTCATTTTCAATAATAACACAGCAATCAGAAGGAATACCATACGCAAACAACTTCGCGCCCAATTGAGGATATTAATCGGGAAGAGGTGTAGTTAAAAGACATCATTTAAATACAAGCGAGAACTAAGCGACTGTAATAGCGCTCCAAGCGACATCTTAAAAACCAACGTACTTCCTTTCTGACACCTCGTCTTTTTAGATTTTTTTTTTTTATAATTGAAAGTTGAAAATTTGAAGTTATTGGGCATTGATACTGTATAAATCAAAGCGAGGTTTAATCCTAGTGAGATAACCCGCTCTCAATACATCAAAATACCGTCGCCTAAACAAGACGTTCATGTTTATATTCAAAACAAATTTGTATCAAACACGGGTGTAATTGAAAGAGATCATTTAAACACGAGCGAGAACTAAACCTGCATTATGATCTACGATACCACGACCACATGGTGATTTACGCTGATACGGCTGAACTACGTTACCGACAAATCTATATTTTTTATTTTTTTATAGTTTAAAAATAAAAAAGTTGTAGTTTTATGATTTTCCCTAAATTGAAACATCTCAAAGAATGTCCATGCCAAATTTCAAGTCTCTATCTTAAACGGTCGCTTCAGGACTTTACTATCATCAGTGAGTGAGTGAGTCAGTTACACATGGGGCTGTATATATTATAGACTCGCCTACGGCTCGATGGGGCTTCGCCCCATGCCCCTTAGGGGTTTCCCTAAATTGGTAAATTAATAAGAAGTCAAGTTGTTAAACAGGTTAGTTCCAACCGAAGAACGGGTCAGCCGAGACAGTAACAAAACTATCTAATACTCTAAATTCACAATCGATAGTAAAAAAAGCTTTAATAATCTCCTATTAGTAGGTTTTAATACTCCTCCTTAGTAAGTAGTTTTAAAAAAAATTGAGCTGTGAGATAAATATTATTTATGTAAATATTCTAGGTGTTATGCTTGATGGAGGGTCCAACCCAATAATTGGTTGCCCCAATTCCTTAAATTACTGTCAAAACCTCATACAATGAACAGGCTAGTTGAGGGCTCAACTCCAACGGCAGTAACAGAAGCTGCCAATATACACTACTCACAATAAATAATAATAAGCTTTGAAATTTGCTCACGGCTCATGGTATAATCCCACTCCCCCCTTAATTCGTAAAAAATATAATGGAGTTGTGAAATATTAATGAACTATGTAAATAGTCATGCTCAAAAGTTGTGTAAAAATTTGGAGATACGATTATGATTGCACATGATTGAGGTAATAATAGCTGTATTCTGAAAAGATAAAAGTGGATAAATAAAAATAGAGCCCTAGTAGTATGTAATAGATCACAGGGTATTAGGTACTATAATCATGAAGTCTTTAAGTCTTTATATAGTCTTAAAATGAAGAAAGTTGCAACTTAAGAACCATAAAATCGGCGTACATTATGCATTTTCAACCAATGGTAGTAAAAAAAAACCAATTGTGAAATAATAGCCGAAAAAGGATTATCGGTTAAATTAAAATATACTGAAAGAGTTACAATAATTGATAAGTATAGAATAGTTTTAAATTACAACAATAATAGGGTTAATCGAGACTTTAGGTGAGAGCACTGCATTGAGGAAGTTTGACGGACAAAGTGGCAGCGAGAAAAATTACTATTGAGTTTAATTCAATTGGTTATTATAATATTTCTCAGCCCGATGGGTCATCAGATATGTAGATGGTTTAAAAAAAAACGTCGGAAGTAGGTAAACATTAGCCAAGGTAAGAATGGAAAGTTCAATCGTTCTATAACTTGATATGTTCAATCGTTTCCTAAACTAAAATCTAAGCCTGATTGGACGGCAGCAAATAGGTCAAAGACCGGATGTCAAACGTTTTGGGACACGTTCAACCTTCAAAGTAAAACTGCACCAGAACTATCAACTGAAGCGCTATATTCAATCTGGGGATTCATATAGAGAGACAGCATACAAATAGTAGAAAATTAAGAATAATTACTGTATTAGGGTTTTTTTTGTGCGAAAACCTACAAGAAATTTTCCAGCATGAGAAGACTAAAGTCTAGAAAATGTAGTAAGACCTACAATATTTTTAGCAATTAATCATTTACTTTGCGGGCGTTACTGCGGCAAAAAATATGCTGTACTAGAATAATATGTTTAAAGTATTCGCACAAGCTTCGTAGAGCTCACCATAGTAATGATAAAATTAATAATATAATATTGTAACAAAGTATTCCAGCACTACGCTCAATCGTCTCTCAAAAGACAAGAGTAATAGCAATAGCCAATATGAACAAATGAATTTAAATAAAACGAAACGAGAACCTCACATTTCAATCAACATTTTCGTATTACTTTAGAGTACGTGCATTAAATTTATTTCACCATCCTTAAAACAAATGCTATATTACAGTTACAGCTATATTACAATATACTGTAAACTGAAATTTACACTAACGTAGTTTATACAACGCTTAAGATCACTGCTCAGCAAAACTGTCACGAAAACTTCATCAGGAACAGGTGTGGTTAAAAGACATAATTTAAATACAACCGAGAATTAAGCGACCTTAATTTAAAGTTACTATAGAAATCATAGCGGACATCACCTAAATGTAAATATACGCTTTCGATTCAGTAAACTTCATTTTCAATAATAACACAACAATCAGAAGGAAAACCATACGCAAACAACTATGCACCCAATTGTGAGTAATTATCAGGAAGAGGTGTAGTTAAAAGACATCATTTAAATACAAGCGAGAACTAAGCGACTATAATAGCGCTCCAAGCGATATCTTTAAGAACCAACCTACTTCCTTACCGACACCTCGGTATTTTTATAATTTGAAAGTTGAAAATTTGTAGTTTTTGGGCATAATAAAATCAAAGCTAGTATTACCCTGGTGAAATAACCCGCTCTCAATGCATCGAATCACCGTCGTGTACATGAAGATGTTCATGTTCGTATGAAATACAATATTTGTATCAAACACGGGTGTAGTTGTAAGAGATCATTTAAACACGAGCGAGAACTAAACCTGCAAGATCTACGTTACCCAAACGGTGATATATGCTCACACGGCTGAACTACGTTACCGACAAATCTATATTTTTTACCTTTTTTATAGTTTAAAAGTAAAAAAATCGTAGTTTTATGATTTTCCCTAAATTGAAACATCTCAAAGAATGTCCATGCCAAATTTCAAGTCTCTATCTTAAACGGTCGCTTCAGGACATTACTATCATCAGTGAGTCAGTCAGTTACACATAGGGCTGTATATATTATAGACTCGCCTACGGCTCGATGGGGGCTCCGCCCCCATGCCCCCTTAGGGGTTGCCCCAAATTCTTTAACTTTTGTAAAAGTCGCACATAATTAGCAGACTTCATATAAATATGAGAGTTGAGAGTTAGTATCCTTAGCCACGACAGAACCGGCTCGTAAACACTGTTCACAAGCAATTAAAATTGTTCATTAGCAATTGTTAAAAAAATGTTGTGATTGTAATGGGTGGAGATAATTTAAAACACAAAATAAATGAGTTTGTTAGTAATGAAAATATAATGGCCTACTCTTCGTTTTCAGAGGCTCTTTTCCCAAACCCCCTTCCTAATTCCCCCGAATTCTATAAAGGTTAATGGAGTTGTGAATAAATTTAACATGTAGGTATTATATAGGTATTTACTTAAAGTTGATAAACTTATCTGTAAATAAGTTTCGCATAATAAGTAAGGTATTGAGTAAGATTAGTGTCGACTTAAGTCGTAGGATAGTAATAATTAATACAATAATACAATATTGTACCTTAGGAGTTGTGGCAGGAATTTGATTGGTTTGAAAGTATTAGTTATCATTGAAGTAGATTGTAATGAAGGTGTTGAAATGGGAAGAATACGTGTAATTTATTGTATTTAACGGAAAATTATAAAATAAACATAAGAAATTTGATGAAAAAATTAAAAGGATAAACTGAATAAAAAATTTTCATTAGACCATCGAAAACAACGAAAAATTCCATTAAAACCAAATAATTTGAAAACTATTAAAAATAAAATACTATTCAGTTACCATCCTTCAATTGGTTGTATTGAAATTCCGGGGAATAACATAGCAATCCGTTAATATTGAACGTACATTGATAAAAACATAATGTGATATTGGCATTCATTACGATTCCTTCATTTCAGTTTTTAGTGAATGGTGTTAAACTTCTACATTTACCTAATTTCCTTTTAAGTTACTGTCAAGGCAAATAAAAAAAAATTCAATCTTTTCAATACAAAAATACAGTAGTTACTAACAAAATAATGTTAAATATTGGTTAAAATTCCAAATTTACCATAAACATCAAAGGCCCTATCTTTTAGCTGTAGGACCAGGACATTAAATAACAATCAAAGTATAGCAATCAGTTGCTTGATATAGTGATTCGTTCCACCTAACTTATAGTAGTTATAAAACTATAGATCACGGGGTAATAGGTACTATAATCATGAAGCCCTTATAAAGTCTTAAAATGAAGAAAGTTGCAACTTAAGAACCATAAAGTCGGCGTAGAGTATGCATTTTCAACCTATAGTGTCAAAAAACCAATTGTGAAATAATAGCCAAAAAAGGATTATTTGTTAAATTAAAATATACTGAATGAGTTTTAATAATTGAAAAGCATCGAATAGTTTTAAATTACAACAATAATAAAGGTAATCGAGACTTTAGGTGAGAGCACTACATTGAGGAATTTTGACGGACAAAGTGACAGCGAAAAAAATACTATTGAGTTTAACTAAAATCTAAGCCTTATTGGATAGCAGCAAATAGGTTAAAGACGGGATGTCAAACATGTGGGACACGTTTAAATTAAAACTGCACCAGAACCATCAACTGAAGCATTATATTCAATCTGGGGATCCATATAGAGGGACAGCATACAAATAGTAGAAAATTAAGTTCTAATTACTGTATAAGTTAATTTTTTGTGCGAAAACCTACAAGAAATTTTCCAGCATTAGTTCGGCCGAAAGCGTAATCCGAGGTGAATTTGAATAAGTAATCTAAAATAAATTGAAACTGAAACGAGAATCCAACATTTAAATCTGATCTTATTGTTCAATACTTATTTAAACATTCTCAAAAACATATTTTAAGTGTGTAAAAGAATCTAATATAAGACACTGAATATAAATCAAACAGAAAGATAACAATTAACAGTCCAATAAGTAGTGTACAAAGTAATCGAAGTACATTATGTTAAGATCACGGCTCGAGCTTCACAGTGAATTCATTTAATGTGAAATTCGGCCGGAATAATCACTTTGTGTGAATTTGAATATGTAGTCTAAAATAATTGAAAACGAGACGAGAACCTAACTTTTAAATCAGTTATTACGTTCAATAGTTATTTAAAAATTCTCAAAAACATCTTTATAGTGTTTAAATATAATAAGAAACACGCTTTCAATGCAGCACAATCTCTTTGCTGTTGAAGTCAGATGGAAAACGATTTGTTAAAAACGAGGAAGAATCACGTGTTCAACATCAAGAACGCAGGTGTAGTTAAAAGACATAATTTAAATACAAGCGAGAACCAATCGACTATAATAAATAGCGCTCCAAGCGACATCTTTAAGAAAGTTGATAGTTTGTAGTTTTTGGGCATTGATGCTGTATAAATCAAAGCGAGGTTTACCCTGGTGAAATAACCCGCTCTCAATACATCGAAATACCGTCTCCTAACCATGACGTTCATGTTTATGTAGAATATAATATTTGTATCAAACACGGGTGTAGTTAAAAGACATCATTTAAACACGACCGAGGACTAAACCTGCAAAGTGATCTACGATACCACGACCACGTGGTGATATACGCTGATACGGCTGAACTACGTTACCGACAAATCTATATTTTTTACCTTTTTTATAGTTTTAAAGTAAAAAAATGGTAGTTTTATGATTTTTCCTAAATTGTAACATCTCAAAGAATGTCCATGCCAAATTTCAAGTCTCTATCTTTAACGGTCGCTTCAGGAATTTAAGATCATCAGTGAGTCAGTCAGTTACACATGGGGCTGTATATATTATAGACTCGCCTACGGCTCGATGGGGGCTCCGCCCCCACGCCCCCTTAGGAGTTGCCCCCTAGTTTGAATTAATAAAAAGTCAAGTTTGAAATAGTTTAGTTTAACAGAAGAACTGGACAGCCAAGACAGTAACAAAACCGTCTAATACACTAAATTCACAATCAATAGTAAAAAAAAGCTTTGATAATCTCCTATGAATAGGTTTTAATAGCCCTCCTTAGTAAATAGTTTTAAAAAATTGAGCTGTGAGATAAATATTATTTATGTAAATATTCTAGGTGTTATGCTTGATGGAGGGTCCAACCCAATAATTGGTTGCCCAATTCCGTAAATTACTGTCAAAACCTCATACAATCAACAGGCTAGTTGAGGGCTTAACTCCAACGGCAGTAACAGAAGCCGCCAATACACACTACTCACAATAAATAATAATAAGCTTTGAAATTTGCTCACGGCTCATGGTATAATCCCACTCCCCCCTTACTTCGTAAAAAAATATAATGGAGTTGCGAAATATTGATGAAATATGTAAATAGTCATGCTCAAAAGTTGTTGTGTAATAATTTGGAGATACGATTATGATTGCACATGATTGAGGTAATAATAGCTGTATTCTGAAAAGATAAAAGTGGAATAAAATTATAAGTTTATATAGAGGATCGTTGTATGTAATAGAAGTAAAACGGGACAAAATCAAGATATTTGAAATAAAAAAACAAGTTATAGGCTAAGATGCTTCAGTTCCGCCACGGGGTGGCCAAGAAACGCAGGAATCATATATGTACCATATAGAGAAACGATAACAATTTTATCATTCAAAATCAGCAATTATTAGTTTAACAATTTTAAATGTTATATATATATTAGTTCAGAAAATTAATAAAAATAGAGCCCTAGTAGTATGTAATAGATCACAGGGTATTAGGTACTATAATCATGAAGTCTTAAAGTCTATATATAGTCTTAAAATGAAGAAAGTTGCAACTTAAGAACCATAAAATCGGCGTACATTATGCATTTTCAACCAATGGTAGTAAAAAAAACCAATTGTGAAATAATAGCCAAAAAGGGATTATCGGTTAAATTAAAATATACTGAAAGAGTTACAATAATTGATAAGTATAGAATAGTTTTAAATTACAACAATAATAGGGTTAATCGAGACTTTAGGTGAGAGCACTGCATTGAGGAAGTTTGACGGACAAAGTGGCAGCGAGAAAAATTACTATTGAGTTTAATTCAATTGGTTATTATAATATTTCTCAGCCTGATGGGTCATCAGATATGTAGATGGTTTAAAAAAACGTCGGAAGTAGGTAAACGTTAGCCAAGGTAAGAATGGAAAGTTCAATCGTTCTATAACTTGATTTGTTCAATCGTTTCCTAAACTAAAATCTAAGCCTGATTGGACGGCAGCAAATAGGTCAAAGACCGGATGTCAAACGTGTTGGGACACGTTCAACCTTCAAAGTAAAACTGCACCAGAACTATCAACTGAAGCGCTATATTCAATCTGGGGATTCATATAGAGAGACAGCATACAAATAGTAGAAAATTAAGAATAATTACTGTATTAGGGTTTTTTTGTGCGAAAACCTACAAGAAATTTTCCAGCATGAGAAGACTAAAGTCTAGAAAATGTAGTAAGACCTAAAATATTTTCAGTAATTAATCATTTACTTTACGGGCGTTACTGCGGCAAAAAATATGCAGTACTAAAATAATATGTTTAAAGTATTCGCACAAGCTTCGTAGAGCTCACCATAGTAATGATAAAATTGATAATATAATATTGTAACAAAGTATTCCAGCACTACGCTCAATCGTCTCTCAAAAGACAAGAGTAATAGCAATAGCCAATATGAACAAATCAATTTAAATAAAACGAAACGAGAACCTCACATTTCAATCAACATTTTCGTGTTACTTTAGAGTACGTGCATTAAATTTATTTCACCATCCTTAAAACAAATGTTATATTACAGTTACAGCTATATTACAATATACTGTAAACTGAAATTTGCACTAACGTAGATTATACAACGTTTAAGATCACTGCTCTGCAAAACTGTCACGAAAACTTCATCAGGAACAGGTGTGGTTAAAAGACATAATTTAAATACAACCGAGAATTAAGCGACCTTAATTTAAAGTTACTACAGAAATCAAAGCGGACATCACCTAAATATAAATATACGCTTTCGATTCAGTAAACTTCATTTTCAATAATAACACAGCAATCAGAAGGAAAACCATACGCAAACAACTATGCACCCAATTGAAAGTAATTATCAGGAAGAGGTGTAGTTAAAAGACATCTTTTAAATACAAGCGAGAACTAAGCGACTATAATAGCGCTCCAAGCGATATCTTTAAGAACCAACGTACTTCTTTACCGACACCTCGTATTTATATAATTTGAAAGTTGAAAATTTGTAGTTTTTGGACATAATACTGGATATATCAAAGCGAGTATTACCCTGGTGAAATAACCCGCTCTCAATGTATCGAAACACCGTCGTCTACATAGAGATGTTCAAGTTTTCATATTTATTATTATTTAATACAGTATTTGTATCATACACGGGTGTAGTTGAAAGAGATCAATTAAACACGAGCGAGAACTAAACCTGCAAAGTGATCTACGTTACCCAAACCAAACGGTGATATACGCTCACACGGCTGAACTACGTTACCGACAAATCTATATTTTTTACATTTTTTATAGTTTATATGCTGCATTAGCTACAAATTAGGCATTATCACTGTATATATCATAACAAGTATAACCCTGGGTCAATGGTGAAATGACCCGCTCTCAATGCAGCAAACCACCGTAGTTCATATTAAATTAGAGTCTATCCATCGAGGGATACAATGTTTGTATCACACACGGGTGTAGTTGAAAGAGATCATTTAAACACAAGCGAGAACTAAACCTGAAGAGTGATCTACGATACCACGCGGCGATATACGCTGATACGGCTGAACTACGTTACCGACAAATCTATATTTTTTACCTTTTTTATAGTTTAAAAATAAAAAAGTTGTAGTTTTATGATTTTTCCTAAATTGAAACACCTCAAAGAATGTCCATGCCAAATTTCAAGTCTCTATCTTAAACGGTCGCTTCAGGACTTTAAGATCATCAGTGAGTCAGTCAGTTACACATGGGGCTGTATATATTATAGACTCAGCCCGATGGGTCATCAGATATGTTGATGGTTTAAAAAAAACGTCGGAAGTAGGTAAACATTAGCCAAGGTAAGAATGGAAAATTCAATCGTTCTATAACTTGATATGTTCAATCGTTTCCTAAACTAAAATCTAAGCCTGATTGGACGGCAGCAAATAGGTCAAAGACCGGATGTCAAACGTGTTGGGACACGTTCAACCTTCAAAGTAAAACTGCACCAGAACTATCAACTGAAGCGCTATATTCAATCTGGGGATTCATATAGAGAGACAGCATACAAATAGTAGAAAATTACTGTATTAGGGTTTTTTTTGTGCGAAAACCCACAAGAAATTTTCCAGCATGAGAAGACTAAAGTCTAGAAAATGTAGTAAGACCTACAATATTTTTAGCAATTAATCATTTACTTTGCGGGCGTTACTGCGGCAAAAAATATGCAGTACTAGAATAATATGTTTAAAGTATTCGCACAAGCTTCGTAGAGCTTACCATAGTAATGATAAAATTAATAATACAATATTGTAACAAAGTATTCCAGCACTACGCTCAATCGTCTCTCAAAAGACAAGAGTAATAGCAATAGCCAATATGAACAAATGAATTTAAATAAAACGAAACGAGAACCTCACATTTCAATCAACATTTTCGTATTACTTTAGAGTACGTGCATTAAATTTATTTCACCATCCTTAAAACAAATGCTATATTACAGTTACAGCTATATTACAATATACTGTAAACTGAAATTTACACTAACGTAGTTTATACAACGCTTAAGATCACTGCTCAGCAAAACTGTCACGAAAACTTCATCAGGAACAGGTGTGGTTAAAAGACATAATTTAAATACAACCGAGAATTAAGCGACTTTAATTTAAAGTTACTATAGAAATCATAGCGGACATCACCTAAATGTAAATATACGCTTTCGATTCAGTAAACTTCATTTTCAATAATCATAAGGAACAACAAACAGAACAACAATCAGAAGGAAAACCATACGCAAACAACTATGCACCCAATTGAGAGTAATTATCAGGAAGAGGTGTAGTTAAAAGACATCATTTAAATACAAGCGAGAACTAAGCGACTATAATAGCGCTCCAAGCGATATCTTTAAGAACCAACCTACTTCCTTACCGACACCTCGGTATTTTTATAATTTGAAAGTTGAAAATTTGTAGTTTTTGGGCATAATAAAATCAAAGCTAGTATTACCCTGGTGAAATAACCCGCTCTCAATGCATCGAATCACCGTCGTGTACATGAAGATGTTCATGTTCGTATGAAATACAATATTTGTATCAAACATGGGTGTAGTTGTAAGAGATCATTTAAACACGAGCGAGAACTAAACCTGCAAGATCTACGTTACCCAAACGGTGATATATGCTCACACGGCTGAACTACGTTACCGACAAGTCTATATTTTTTACCTTTTTTATAGTTTAAAAGTAAAAAAATTGTAGTTTTATGATTTTCCCTAAATTGAAACATCTCAAAGAATGTCCATGCCAAATTTCAAGTCTCTATCTTAAACGGTCGCTTCAGGACATTACTATCATCAGTGAGTCAGTCAGTTACACATAGGGCTGTATATATTATAGACACATGGGGCTGTATATATTATAGATTTGCTGGAAATAATTCGTAATTAATCAGGGAACAAAAAAGTGAACAAAACTAAAAAATGAATTTTTTTCAAAATTTAACCTCATGGACAACCTTAAATATTGTACAAAGCATACACTCGATAAATGAAAACCACACACACACACACATATATATATATATATATATATATATATATGTATATACAAATAATTTATTAAAATAAATTACAATTTCTTCCCACTGGAAGTTGCACACATGTACAAAAGATAACAGACAGTGAATTTGGTTTCTTTTCTTCTAAAATTAATAAAAATAACAATATTAAAAATTCTGAATCTTCATGGATTGTTGTTGTATAAGTGGTTGTGTAATATTGTTATGGAGTGTTTTATTAGGCCTATATTAATTGACAATGTTTTGTGAATGTTTTTTTATCAATTTTAAACATTTTGAAAAATTCAACGAAAAAATTTGGGATTGTTCCTCTTGAACCCAGGAACAGGCCTATAACAGTAATTTCATTGATCTGGTATTTTTCTTTGAAATATTCTTTAGCAGAGTTATATATTCTTTTCTTCTCTTCGTCTACTTCCTTTGCCTGGTCTTTATTATTTTCAAACCTTACTGTCGGATCCAATATAAAACCTTCTTTCTTCTTTCTATCTATCACCATAATGTCAATTCTTCTTTGTGATCCTTCATTTGATAATCCGCTTACTTCTTCATAAACTTCGTATTTTTTGTCTCTAAATGCGTCAGCTATCACTTTTCTCGTGGCATGATGTCGTTGGTTGCGTTGTTGCTCACCAAAAGGGCAGAATCCAAGAATATGTGGCAGTGTTTCAGCAACATATGTCTCAGTGCTAGAGCAACGTCTGCACTGGTTGCCATTCTTGGATCTGCCCCAGTTCATCCTGGTCGGAGCAACATCACCGATTAACTTTCGCCTCCTTATATTGAGAAAGTGATAGCTTATTACTTTTATGAAGTTCTATGTTTGCGGAAGGACATTCTTCAAACAGGCAAACACCACGTCCCTTGTAAGGTAAACTGCACCAACTATAATATTCTTTTTTATGAAGCACTTCCCGTAATGTTTTATAGGATTTAAAGTCTTCATTTATCAGTTCTTCCAATTGGAGTTTTTTTTAAACATTCCTCTTTTTCTTTCCTAAAATCTCCAATTTCGTTTAGGATAAGGGTTATCAACTCTTTCTAGAACTTTACAAATATTTAAATGCTGAATCAACGCTTCCCACTTTGCCTTATTCAAACCAAGCCCTTTATCTTTCTTGGATGAGTATAACATGGCATTTGGTATATCAGAAGGCAAGTCTCAAAATTTCTTTCACAGCTGATCTCACTATATTGTCTATGCCGTTAAGAAATTCATTTTTCAGTTTTATTAGTGGCGCAGTCTGAAATTTATAAGTCAGCGACGGCCAATACATAATTGTTAAGAACAAACAATTTTTGATCAACCTTAAGATAAGGTGTTGATGTAACTTTTTGAATTTTATCTGAGAGGGATCTTATAATTGTTCTTTTGTCCATTACAATTTGATTTTCAAAATTTACACCTAGATATTTAATAGTATTTCCTGATTTTAAGGACTGTATTTTATTACCATCAAATTCAAAATCTTCTGCCTTAAGATTTCCCTTCCTTATGTTTATTATATTTATCTTTTTCGGGTTGAGTTTCAATCCAATTTCGTTAAACATATCGTTTACTCTTCTATACAATTCCTCAACACTCTTCTTGTCTTTACCAATCAATACCGTGTCGTCTGCGAATCCGAGGATACTAACGGGTGGTAAAATGTTGCTGATATACGATATCCAAGACTTTCTTTTATATCTTCTTCAGAAAGTTTTTCCAGAATATGGTAAATACTTAAGTTGTATAGAGTTGGCGATAATGGGGCATTTTAAGGGAATTACATTGAAATTACGTCATGTCAGATCAGCTGGAACACTATTACTGTGACGTGATCTCTCCGAGCATTCCGGAGTGGAGAGTAGTTGGCCTCATATCTGGGGCGGATGGCTTTTATTGCCTTTTTTTACTGAAAAAATTCTTACGATGTTGCCTTTAGCCACGGCCATCGCTATAGTAACAAAGGCCCAGAGCCTTCGAACTGGCAAGGCCGCGGTGGCGTCAACACCGAGTGTCGTTCTTCTCACTCGCGGGTATGTTGCCAATGAGCTCATTCGCTTCATCCACCGTAAACTGGTTATTTTCTATCATGTATCAAAGACACGTTATTTGTTGGATTTTTCACGTTGTAGGCAAAAACAAATAGTACTGTATTTATTTCTCGTTCTTGACCTTTCGAATGAAATATTTGTAGATAACCTTTGACAATGGGTCAATATAGTAACGAAAACAATATAGCATGTTTTAATTGAATGAAAATCTGCATTAAAAATACAATGTGTTTATTAAACCTATACTTGTCAACTAATAGATATATATTCGACTTTCTCTTGAAAAAAGCCTACTTATTGGAACATTATTTTTCTTGGAATAAATTTAGTAAAGTAATAGACTATATTGATTTAGTTACAAATTATTTAGTTGTTGTACACAATTTTCGCCATTTTGGACACAATCTCAGAAGTTATGGCAGTGTTAAAGGTGGGTATGTCATTACGAAACGAATTTGTTATTTATTCTTCAAATAAAAGTATAAAATTGATATAAATTGTTCGTTTTTCATAATAAGTAGCCTATATTTGGAACAAGGTTTGTGGCAAACAAATGCAATTTACTCTGTAATGATAATGTATAAAAAACTCTGATTAAAATTTGATGCATGTTTTAAATTTAAGATATTCATTTAAAGAGTGCCTGAATAAAATACTACATTCTATTGTTAAACTAATTGAATGTTTTGATTTTTCAATTTACTCATAATATGCTCCCTAGTAATAATAAACACGTGATGAGATTTTCTCTTTGGCAGATGGCTCTTCAATAGGTTTTATCACTAGGAATCTGAAAGGATCATTGATCGATTTCACAAATCTGCCTGTTTGGCACTTGTTCCCGTAACGGATCTTTTGTGCTACCTGCCCCGCTGCTCCGACACTACCCTCGCTTCCTAGAACTCCACTTCCGCCTTCGATGTTCATCCCTTTGTCCCCCAAAACACTCCCTCAAAGGAGGTCATCTTCCCAAATGCTGCTCTTTCTTTGACGTTTCCGGTCTTCTTCATATTGATCGATGGATTCGCGAAATACAATGAACCTCTCGATGGTTGGCTCACCATAGGCACCCATCCCATTAATATTTCGCGTTTTGTTCGGGGAGAATTGAGGATTAAGTGAAAAGATCGCTGGAGACACTTAAGTAACCTATACTTAATAATTATATACTTTATAATGGTTGGTTGTTTTTAGAGGTAATAAAAATATGATGTGAGGTTTAATATTGACTTGAGAGTGGATACTGGCCTTCTGGTTAGGCTTGCCATAATTTTATAGGACCAAACCGGGACGCCCAGTATGAACCCCCCCCCCCCCATAGAACTTTAAACTATATGTTTATAGTTCTATCCCCCATTTACAGGCGTAAATAGAGAACGAATCGATGTTCTCAATTATGCAAAATTTCATCTTAGACTTAAAATATTTTAGATAAAATAGCTAATACATAGCACAATATTTAATTTTAGTCTGGAAAATTTTTAATGTTTATATTGTGTACGAATGACTACTTAATTAAAAGTAAAATATAAAATGAAAGCCGCCTTATGTTTTTTGTTGGCCTAACACGTATACTCAAAAGATAGAGCCTACACCTTCTTGAACGAATCAAAATAATATATTATTGCAACAAGAATAAATCACCTCTTCTTGTCATTGATATTTGACTGGAATATACATTGTCAGTAGTATATCTATTTCTTCTACGGCACAAGTGCACTAGAATTGCCCAGCCTACCTTATGGTCGTAAAATTTAATTTTACCTTTAAATTTGATTGTCTTCTAAAAATTGAATCGTCATGCTAATTTAATAACACTGTAGTACTTTTTATTGCTAAAATTTTTAAAAATAATACTTATTTTAATAAATAAAACAAACAAATATGATATTTTTTATTAATAATTTACTGTTTGATCAATTTTGACAAAAAACCGGGACAAAAGCAAAACCGGCCGGGACACCGGGACAAGAGCTAAAAACCGGGACTGTCCCGGTCAAACCGGGACGTATGGCAAGCCTACTTCTGGTCGAAATTCGACCAGACCAAACTTTCAGATGATCCGTATATGGACAGAACTAGTTTGAAAATTATTTTATAACTAAAACATCTATTCTTCCTGAATTGCTGGTATTTACAACATCAGCTGTTTTATGACTCAATCAATTACCCTTCTTCCATAAGATCAAGGAATCTAAAATAAATAAAGACATTTTATTTTACATAAATAAATAATCTCTTTATTTTATTTTAGATTCCTTGCATAAGATTTACATTGACACTGCCTGTAGAGTGTTGGGGGCCAATGTGAATTGTAATGGGATTGTGCTAATCTGCAAGACACTGTACCTTTCTAACGGTATGTACGATTTTCTGCTACGATTCAATTATAGCATTTCATTAATAGTTTTACGGTTAATAGTTTTGATTTAGTTTTACGAGCCGTAGGTCAGCAGTAAAGCCGTTGCCTCACAAGCCAGCGATCCCCGGTTTGATCCTGGGCCGTTTTCACCTCCTTCTTTTATTGTGTGACCTTTCTCGGGCCGTTGATTGTGTGTCACACAATCTTTTATTGGCAAAGCTTGAGGGGTATGGGGTAAGAGGTGGTGCTCTCTGAACTTAAACCCTATTTATCAGGGCTCACAAGTCGTTACATGGAATGGCGTAAATCCTATCCCTTTGACTGTAAAGTATGGAGTCCCACAAGGCTCCTTACTGGTCCCTTTACTCTTCATTGTATCAATCAATGATTTGTATAACAGAGTGGTGGGTAATGTCCTAATGTCTATGTGGATGACACTACTCTGTTCTCGTGTCACTCATACTTGCTTGTACGTCCATGGAGTGAGTGTGTGTGTGACTGTGTCTGCTGCATCTATGCCGATGTGCGCTCTCGGCGCCGCGCCACGGGTTCGTGCCGCAGGTCCAGGATAGCGGGCCTGCACAGCGTCGCCTCAGCCAACCCCCCTCCCACCCCTCCCTCGCCTCCTGATAACGCTGCCATCCTATCTGATAACCTCGCTCCTTACTCCAAACATTTTAAAGCCGCTCACATCAACGTGCAATCGCTCACCAAACACATTGACGAGATCAGAGCAATTTTTCGGCTCCAAAATTTTGAAATCATTGCACTTTCTGAAACTTGGTTAAAGCCGAGTATTTCGTCTGGATTGATTGCACTGCCTGGTTACTCTTTATTTAGAAATGATCGTTTAAATAAGACCGGAGGAGGAGTTGCTGCGTTTGTCAAGAACGGTTTAAATACCAGGCAGTTGTACTTATCTCCGGGCGAGTACTCGGCTAAACCCGAAATCATGTTTCTAGAGATTGGCTCGTCTGTTTCAGATGCCATTCTCGTCGGTATTTGCTATCGCCCTCCTGGCATAGGACATCTGGCAGACTTTGAAAACATTCTCTTGCGCCTTATGCCGGGCTATAGTCGTGTCTTAATTATGGGGGACTTCAACTGTGACTTACTCAAACCTGAACGTTACGACTGTCGACAATTGACTAACATGTTCGCTTCTTGCAACATGACCATACTTTCACTGTACCCGACACATCACACTGCTGGCACCGATACTCTTCTAGATCTTATTATTGTTAGTGACCCTCATATTTCTGTACATCATGGGCAACTTCCAGTCCCTGCTATTTCCCACCATGACCTTATCTACTGTGCCCTTGCATTGAGAGCTCCCAAATTCAAACAAAAAATCATCACCTACAGAAATTTTCGAAATTTAAATGAAGTCGAATTTTTAAATGATGTTTATTCAACTCCGTGGGACTCCATACACGCTCTTGAGTCAGTCGATGACATGGTTAATTCTCTTAATAACTCAATTTTGAAACTTTACGACAAACATGCCCCGATCGTGACCCGTAGAGTCAACAAAAAACATTCTGTCCCTTGGATTTCCAATGAGATTCTCGGTTTAATGGCTCGCCGTGACTCAGCCCATCGGAGGGCAAAGAGGTCTGGAGATCCTGTACTTATGGCAGAGTATCGTCGTTTGCGCAATCATGTAAAACAGCAAATCCGTAATTCCAGACTTCGATACATTCATGCTCTTTTTTCTGACAGAAAGCAATCTTCATCTGTCCTTTGGCGAAACGTAAAGAAATTTGGCATCGGCAAACAAGTCAATTCTGTTCCGTTATCTGTACCGTTAAACGACTTAAACGATTATTTTCTTTCTTTTACTTCTTCAACGAATACCTTATCCGTACAAAACCATCTATCCGAGCTCTCTCTGCAGGCTAATCTGAATCAGTTTCACCCTCAGTTCCACTTTAGACCAATAGTACCAATTGATGTTTTGAAGGCCATCAGAGGCATTACCTCAAATGCCACAGGGTCTGACAACATTTCAATTTCACTCATCAAGAAAATCCTTTTTGCTCTCCTTCCAACTTTAACTCATATTTTCAATACTTCATTATTAACGGGTGTATTCCCAGAAAAATGGAAGTTTGCTCTAGTTCGCCCTTTGAACAAGATCTCATCCCCATCGCTTCCTCAAGATTATAGACCAATTAGCATTCTCCCAGCTCTTTCCAAAGCCCTAGAACGAATAGTTCACTCACAAGTTTCTGATTTTCTCATGAATAACAACCTTCTTAACCCTTTCCAATCAGGCTTCAGGCGGTCTCACAGTACCGAAACAGCCTTATTGAAAATAACTGACGACATTCGACTGGCCATGGACCGTAGCCAGTGCACTGTATTGACATTGTTTGACTTTAGTAAGGCTTTCGACACTGTGAACCATGATATTCTTCTTGCCAAGCTAAAAATAATAGGATTCTCAGACAGTAGGGGAGACCGGGGCTGAAAGTCACATGGGTTGGTTGTCACAAAGCTTATAACTTCTGCCACCAACTATCTTTTGCGCTAGTTTTGCGAGTGCTGTTTCTTCCTTTAGTATGGAGATAATTGTTCTAGAGAGTGGGTGAATATCTGTACTTTCCAATGAATTTTGGGGTTTTTTCTGATTTTACTCCTGGCGAGTAAATTTTCTTAAGACACTTAATTATTTTTTACCATTCTTATCTTATGAGTAATGAACAAAAGCTCCATTTTATAACATTAGGCATATTGTGAGGTATTAAATCTGATTTCTTACCAAAACAAACGATTACCAGTTTTCGGTATACATCGATGTTTGTAAAAAAATGGCGGCACGGGGCAAGTTGTCACATAGAGTAAGGGGTTGGTTGTCACATGTTAATCAAATAGTTAATTTGCAGTTAAGTTTTACGTTTTCAAAACTACTTGAATTTACTGTAATTTATTTTAAGTATCATTTTTGTATTAAACTATTGTTACTTTTGAATGTTTTGTTTGATTTTACCCATATCAATAATTTGTACATATTCTGTTTTTATCCATAAGAAATACTAGGGACAACCAACCCCATACGTTGTGACAACATGCCCCGCCGTAGGGGCTGGTTGACACACTTGCACTGATCTTTTTAAACATTTTTTATAAATATTTGTCGTATAGATTTCAATTTGAAAAAAATATATAGTGTAAAAGAAAGTTTATTTCAAATGATAAATATATTTTTGATAAACTAAGATAACGAATAACTTTGTAAAAATTAATAATCTAAAAAGTGTGACAACCATCCCCGGTCTCCCCTACTCTTGCTTGGATGAGATCTTACCTTCAGGGTCGTCAGCAGTGCGTGTGTTATGACAATTCCACTTCCGACTGTAAACCTGTTTCCTGTGTAGGGTTACCATACGTCCTCTTTTCCCCGGACATGTCCTCTTTTTGGAACATAAAAAAACGTCCGGGCGGATTTTTGACAATCAGTCCGTTTGTCCGGCTTTTTGGAAGCAGAAAACTGAAAATCTGTATTTATGTTTTTAAATAATCCATAGGGCGGTTTTTTGTATTGTAACTTCGTCCAGATTGTTATTAAATCACATTTTAAATTGTTTAAGATGTTTAACCTTGAGTAAAAAGTAAATATTTACTTTTTTCTCTATTAAAATAGTTCGTAGGATATTCCTCATCCCTTTAGTTAGACGTAAGCTCCAGTGCCGCCAATAGTCGAGTTGTATTTGTTGCTGTCAGTAGTCTCTATCGAGTGAGTGAATGAGGTTATGTTTTTGCAAATTATCGGCATTTTATTCGTTTCTTAGTTTGATTAATGCGACCATTGGTTTTTGGATATGATTTGATTAGTTGTTTTGTTAGTGTCTAAAAGTCTTTTTCTAATTGTGAAAAATTGACCGAGTTTAAGGGTCTATTGAAACTAAATTTCATTATCAAAATACTAACTAGTAATATTTTTTCACAATTTTTACTAAACTTTTGATTTAATTTCAGGTTAATCGTGAAATACCTTCTCTTAACTACAGTGTATCTTATGTAATAAATTAGAGCTCTTGGAATTTCACTTTATTTTTTCTCATGTGTTTGTCCCCATGATCCACACACCAAAACTTTTGGGTGTGAACATTTTCATAGGTCTTAGAATATGATATGTAATAAATAACAAAAAGAATCTACTGATTTGGTAAACCTACCTATTACTTTTCTAAATATTGAATTAAATTATGAAAAATTTGCACCTTCTTTAATATCTTAAGACAAATTTAATTAGGCTATTAAAAAAAAGGTGATATTTACAATTTATTGTACTAAACATTTCATCGTTTTACTGTTTCTCACTCTGTTATATTTTTTAATTATAGGGGGGGGGGGGTCAGGAATTCATATTTTTGTGATTCATATATTGTCGCGATCCGGCTCGCGACGAGTAAGTTACTAGGTGTCCTCTTTTTCATCCCGGAGGGTATGGTAACCCTATTCCTGTGGAGTCCCACAGGGTTCGATACTTGGACCTTTACTATTTACAGTCTACACAAACGACATTTCTGCAGTTTTACTTCACTCAAAGTTTCATTCTTATGCTGACGATTTACAAATTTATGCTCATTTTAAAGTCAGCGAACTGAATGAAACTATCACTCGAATCAACCACGACATTGACGGCATTGTTCTTTGGGCAGCCAAAAACGGGCTCAAATTGAATCCTGACAAGACTAAGCCAATCATTCTTGGTCACCCTCGTCTTCTTCACAGAATTGACCTAAACACTGCACCCAAGCTTACTGTTGACAGCACTTTACTACCTTACTACGACAAAGTGAATAGTCTTGGGTTGATCATCAGCAACACTCTGGACTGGACTGACACAGTTGTGAACACATGTAAAAAGGTGTTTGCGACTGTTCACACGCTCAAGAAACTTCAAGGACTTCTACCCTTTCACATCAAACTACTACTCATCAAATCACTTGCCTTTCCGCATTTCTCTTACTGTAACTCCGTAATTAGTGACATGACTGTGGCCTTGCAAACAAAATTACAAAGAACACAAAATTATTGCATTCGTTTTTTGTTCAATCTTCGACGGGACGATCGTGTCACGCCTTACTACATCCAATGTTCTTTGTTAAAACTTTCTGATTTAAGGGAGATTCGCATTATCAAAATTACTCATTCTGTTATCAATTCCGGGATTCCAAATTATCTTGCTGTCAATTTCGAATTTGTGGGTGGGGGAGGTGCAAGAAATACTCGCTCTGGCTCGTCAACTCTTCGCATTCCCCGGCACCGAACCACGGTTTTTAACCGTTCATTCACCGTGACTGCCTGCCGATTATGGAACTCCCTACCCATACCCATCAAATCAATAGAAAACCAATCCCGGCTGACGGTGGCGCTGAAACAACTTTATCTTAGCCGGATGACCGGGGCGTGGCGGGAGGGCGTGCGTTAGGCCTGGATGTAGCAGGGAATGAGTGTGAGTGTGTGAGATGTTATTAATTTTGTTTTATTTATTTTGCTTTTGTATAGTTACCCCCCGTCGCAGCAGACCTGCCTACTCAGCGAATTTCCAAAGGATCTTGAGATTTTGTATTTTCCCCATAAACACCATGGGAATGAGTATGTAGGTTTGCTGCCATTGGATGTTCTTAGAAAATGTTAGTTTTGTTAGAAAATGTAGTAGTTAGGTAAGAATATCAAATTGTATCAATATTAATACTTTTAATTTTTCCCAATAAACCCCATGGGGGTGAGTATGTAGGTTTGCCGCCATATGGGTGTTGTAAGCAAATATCAGTTAAACCCTACCTAGTGAATGTGCATAAGATTAACATTGGAAACCTATTTTTAGCTTTTCTCCGTAACCTGTAACGCCAAGTTAAAAATTGAAAATACTAAATTTTTTTTTAAGTTCTTTTAAATGGGCTTGGTTAAAATTGTTGAATTTTAAAACTTAAGGTCCAAAAATGCCAAAAACCCATTTTTGACCCCTCTGAAACCCCATAAAACCCCGTTCCCATAACCCGATCATGCTGGTTCGCGAACTCATGAAAATAGATCTGGTCTTACACCTTCATACCAAATTTCATCAAAATCGGAGGTCCCCTTCAAAAGTTATCAGTGCCACGGACACACATATATATGAAAATGAACGAATGGTGTTTTTGGCTTCTGGGGACCTCAAAATGAAAAAGTAAAGTGGTCCCGGGCTTAGGTCTTTCCATGGCTACTACCGTAATAGCGTATTCCCTATGGGGAAATTCGCTAATAATAGGCTAGACAATGCTTTACACCTTGCACATTGACTGAGTACATTTTCGTCTTCCAGAATAGTTTACTACTTGTGTCCACCGGTCTACAAAGTAACGTAATACTGTATATTCAAGGGTATACTGTAAATGGCATGGTAAATTTTCATGCATGGTAAAGGTAAAGTCAATAGATTAAAACGTCCATTACCAAAATAAAATAAATTAATCCACAAAAAATCTGATTTAAGACAAAAATTGTGGGTAAAAAAATATTGACTTATGAAAATAAAGTAAATATTTCTCAACTACTTCACCGATGGGCAATTAATCAATAATAAAACAGCAACAATAATAATTGTTAAAATACCTACTTGCATTATCTACAATTTTATTTCTTTTTGAAAGACAAGGAATTGCTACTGCATTGGGCAAATGTTATAGTGTGACTAAGAGAAAGTCACAGATTTGCCAATTTTTTGCTCTTTCTCGCCTCTTTTTGTTCAGTTCTACGTATTTTGCAAGTCTTTGTTTTACTCAACCCTTGTCCGCTTTCTAAATCTGTATTCTTTCTAGAATTACTTCCACGCCACGATGTTCCTTGAAAGATCTTTAAGCCGTTACCGCTCCCCGGTTTTTTTTCGAATAACAAATGGATATCGGAAATTACACTCTTTCGTCATGTTATCTCCCTTTAACCTCAGACTGCATTTTAATAATATAATATCAATGGTATTATATAACCTAATACAATACTATGGAGAAACCCTATTTTAATAATTTTTTTGAGGTTGGATATTTATTTATGAAGTTACTCTATTTACAAACGAATAATGTCAATTTTAATCCATCGTAAGGCTATCAGAGAAAAAGTCTGGATATCACAATATCACTATTTTGATACAGGGACCTCACATAGTGGGTGTTTTAACCTGAATGAATGACAGATGAGTGTAGGATGATTGTGACGCGATCTTGTAGTCTTGTTACTGACTAAGGCCGACATTCTCCTTAGGCAGGACTGTTAATTAGTAGCCCAACAGCCAATGGTATCTATATGGACCTACATCAGTTTACCGTGGGATCCGAATCACAATTTAAACCTTATCTATACGAATTGGTCTAACCAATGAAATGAAGTTTATGAGGATGGTCTTCATGGATGAACTAGTATTCACTAGTGCGGACGCCAATCCCCACCAGGGAATATCGCATCCACAAGCCATCGCTTATAACTATCCACAATTATTCGTGACCTCTGACCTCCAAGTAGCTGGATTACAGAATACTGTACCTAACTGTATTTTCTTAAGGAACATGACACAGTAGGCTGTATCACGTTACAAGCTCACTATAGCTTGGAGTTTACTGGACGAGTGTGATGTAGTTCCCACGCGAGACGAAGTCGAGTGCTCCCAGATAGCATGAAAACTTTCTGCAAATTTGCATTTGGTTTTCATTGGTTTTTAAATTAAAATTTTCTAAAATTAATTTACAGAAAATGATTAAAAAATTTGCATGTGAAAACTTTTGTTTGCAAACATTTTGAAAGTTTGTTGAAAATTTTCATTTTGTTTGCGAATTTAAATCAACTAATAATTTGAATATAATTCACAGAAAATTTGCATGTTGTTTGCAAATGATTTGCAGATAGTTTTCAAGCGGATATTTAGATCGTTTGCACATAATGTGCAATTAGTTTGCGATTGGTTTGTAATTTGTTTGCAAATCGTTGGCTAATAATTTGCAGATGGTTTTTGGAAGGTTTGCAGTTGGTTTGCAGATAGCTTGTTGAAAATTTGCATCCTACCCATAATTCCGTTCTGCCCGAATTCCACCACGAAATTCGCCATTTTGCTCAGTGTTTGGTGGTCTGAACTAGCCAGACGTTGTTGATCTTGACGTTATTCAGTTTTGTGTTATTGGACAATTTATTTTTGGAGTTTCTACTACCATGAAAAGCCAGGTAAGTCTTTTCTGTAGTATTTGTATATAGTACCTTTAAAAGAGCTGCCTAGTTCGGGTTATTTTTCAGTTTTGTTTAGACAACAATTAGTTTATATGGTGGTTCTCTTGAACACTAAGTTATAAAGCGTTTATTACTAACTGTATTTATGATAACATAGCCTAGACAAGGTAAAATAAATACAATAAACAGACCTCACAAATAGTGTAGGTCTAAGTTAAAGAATAAGGCTTAAAGTTAAAGTCAAGGCTTAGGCTTGTTAATTCATTTCTCATCAGATGATAACTCAAGAAATTGGATGGAGTATTGGATTGACTATAGGTCGATGTTTACTTCTGAACAGTTAATGGTTTAACCAGTTTTGGAAGCTTTGTGGTGCAGTACCGCAAATGGGTTAGACTTTGACTTAATAAAATCTAAAGGAAAGAATTTTTCAATTCAAATAAGATTTCTTTAGCCTAATAAGGAAATATAACTATCAACGTTAACTTATTAGCCTATTACCAACTAGAAGTGGCGAAATTTATAATAAATTTACCTCACTGTAAAATAATTTCCTAGGTCTGTTTATTTTAAAATTAGAAATTCAATGGCTCAACTAACAATTGGACAACATTCGACTTGAATGATCGTACCAGGGTAAAGGGGTCTTCATCGGGTTTTCAAAGAGTTAATATATAACATATGTTATCCTTAATTCTTTACTTGGAAAATTTTACCAAAACCATTTAAAATGACTTTTAAAACACAAACAATTTAGTATCCTATTTTGAATCATTAACTGCTTAGCCTAACTGGTTAGAGAGGAAATTAATATCTCGACATGAGTAGTGTAAAATTGTAGGGTCTGGGACGTGACGTCATCACGATGACGTCAGCAGTGATGACGTCATCAATGACGTCACTAATGACGCCACCAATGACGTCATAATGACGACACATGACGTCACACCCATGACGTCATGGTGACGTCATTACCGCTGACGTCATCATGATGACGTCACTGACGTTAATTAGGTCAAGGTTATGCAAGAGTACAAAAAAATTTTTTTTGCACTTTTGCGATTCCTCAAATTTTGGTGAGAAATTGAAATTTCTCGAGGAATCACAAAAGTGCAAAAAAATATTTTTTTATTCCCTAGCGATCAGACTCTTGACCTAATGTTTCCGTCAGGGGTCATTGACCCGTCCCAGCATCCCCACTTGAAAAAAAAAATAATTTTTTATATTTTACTTACCCACCGAGAGACTTAGAGCCGAAGAATAATTTCTTCAAACACCCGACATTGCGACAAACGACACGCGATCCGAACAGCACCGCGTCCGAAGACGTACTGACTTGGGTGCAGGCGGTTCCCCAGGTACCCGGCCCAGTGGTGGGGATAAGGAGGTGGTGGGGGTAAAGTGGTCAGAAGGAAGAAAAATTTATTTTTTTACAAACAACTCGTCCCAGCCGGTCTTTTACCGGACCTCCGTAACTTGGATTGGAAATATTTCCTGAGAAATATTTATTTTTTATTCTTTCTCAGGTGATGTTGGAACTTGGTCGGGAATTGGAGTCACCAACGTAACCTTACTGGCAAAAGTTAGCTCGTCTAAAAGTTTCTGAAACATTTTATCATCCATAGTGATATTTGTGTCCCTTGAGTAAAATTTTGGATTATTTTTGAAGCAACGTTTCATTTTTGTTAAAGTGGAAGTCTTGGACACCTTAACAGAATTATTTTGCTTGGCCAGCAAAAATTTTACTCTTAATAATTTTTCTCGCAAAGTTTCAGCCATAGATGTGTCTCACAGTAAGGTTTGGATAAAACTGAAACACTTAGTCCAGTGTTGTACCTTAGCTGGAAGTAGTGGGGGAACAGGGCTATAGTGGGGGTAATGCAGACTGTTGTTGACAAGTGTAGAAACAGTTTGCTGGGAACTGTCCAAGGAGCAACACGTACTGTGCAGAAAAATTAACCGAGAGACTTGTGTAAAATTTAACTCCAAGAAATATTTAATGTAAGACTAAAAGAGGTAGAGCCAAATGAAAAATAATTTTGTAGGAGACGGGTATGGATCAGTTTTGTAGTAAAGTTCAAAATCCACTTGTGTGGAATAAAATTAAATTGTGAGCAAAAAATATTTAGCCACACCTGCAAAATACAAGTGTATGAAAATATTAGGAGACCTGTATAGCTAAATAAAAATTAATTTTGTATCAAACAGTCTTCCAACATTTCAGTTTCTAAGTCTTAACAAGTAAGGAATAAAATATTAAATAATGAGTGGAAAATAATTTGTTAAGTAAACGTAATTGTAGCAGTGTAACAAAAATTAATTTTGTGCAAAACAGGCTAAGTTCTGTTTTGCTAAGTTTAATAAGAAGGAAAAATAAAAATTTACTCACAGAAAAGTCGAGCGGTGGCGAGGTGCGGCGTGTTTGTTGGCTTTCAATAAACTGACTTACCTTCTGTTGAGCTACAGTTGGCCAGCTGACAAATAAACCAGTCTGTTATATAAGCATTATGTAACCGTTTCTGCCGGCTGTGCCGAATCCGGCAAGCTAAAATATTATTCTATAGTACACCTGACTTGGACTGAAAATATTCTAAGTCCCAAGACCCCCCCCCCCCCCCTTGGCTCCGGACGAGAAGTGCGCCCCCCCCCCCCCCCCCCGAGGGAGGAGGAGGTGGCATAGCCCGAGGCGTTGCCATACCTTGACACGTGTTGTATAATGAGATCCGGTTAGTAATGTATTCAGGTGTGGCTCTTGGAGATTGTCCAATGCCACAAACAAGTACGTGTCGAGGTCTGGCTGTTTACGTAACCAGATCCGGTTCCCCCACTCCTGACCGGCTCAGCTTCGGTTCTCTGAGGCTTTGCTTCCTCGCAGTTGGTTTCAAACACTTCAGCTGAGTGGTTGAAGCTCTGCCCTACAGGATTCGCAATGTAATGTTGGCGCCGCATTATATTGGGAATTCTTTTAGTCTAAGGCATGGCATGTGTAGTGTTAAGAAATATTTTATTTTGCGCTTGCTGCTTCTGCTAGGTCTTGGTGTTGGATTTATTTAGTCTAAGTGTTGTGTGTTGAAAAATATTTCTTTGTACTAATCTTCACAGGTTGTCCCCAAGTAGAAATTTTTCTAAATTCGCATCTTGGAGGTACTCCTCCGTAAATTGGCAGCTTAAATGTTAGGCTTTTGAGACTTAACAGTCTCTGTAAAATAAAAATTTTTCGAGGTTCAGAACCTCAAGAATTATTTGTTACCAACAATAGCATGGCGCCTAACGAGCCCGGGGGTAGGCCCCTGGGGATCCACCCTTAGGCCTCTTTCGGTCAGGGGCGCTACTGGACCTCATCACTCTAGATGGGTGGTTGGCATCCTTTAGCACGAGGCGTCGGATCCTGACACTGACCGGTGTGCTAGGCAAAAGTCAGTACCTACGGGTTAAGACGGGATCCTCGGTCATGGTTAGCATGGCCTTTTCCAAATTATTGTAGCATGTTTCCCTTAAGGAAACTCAAAATTAAATAAATAATTTTTTATTTAATCACCTCCCCTTAAATGTTGAGATCCCCCCGATGCCTCTGGCCGCCGGCGGTCTTAGGCATCGGGGGGATTTCTTTTTTAATTCTTGAACGACCTTGACCCATATTCATGTGTGAATAAAATAAAATATTTTTGTTCCACATGTTATGTAGGTCAGTCATGACTTAGGCGGATTTTTGCCTGAGTTCTGGGACTGCTCAGGACTTAGAGCGAGATGCGGTTAAGTGTTGGCTGTCCAAACTGTGGTATAACCAAATTTTATTTTATGTTCACACATGAGTAAGGGTAGCAGGTATCCAAGAGTTAAAGTCCTAAGGGTAGGTGAAGCCCCCCCCCCCCCCCGAAATTTTTTTTAAAAATTTTTTGACCTTGACCAAAAATTTTTTGCTCCGGACGAAAACTGCGCCCCCCCCCCCCCCGAAATTTTTTTTTGAAAAATTTTTTGACCTTGACCAAAAATTTTTTGCTCCGGACGAAAACTGCGCCCCCCCCCCCCCAAAATTTTTTTTTCGAAAATTTTTTGACCTTGACCAAAAATTTTTTGCTCCGGACGAAAACTTCACCCGAGGGGGGGGGGGGGAGGGGGGGAGGGGGAGGGGGAGGTGCCAAGCTAGTAGTGTGAAATTGTTACTTCCAGTACAAGTTAAAATAGTAGTGGTAAATTGTTACCACAAACACAAATTTGTGTCTTTAAACTTCTAATGTAACTTAACCCATTTAAATGTAGGTGCCAAGCCAGTAGTGTGAAATTGTTACTCCCAGTACAAGTTAAAATAGTAGTGGTAAATTGTTACCACAAACACAAATTTGTGTCTTCAAACTTCTAATTTAACTTAACCCGTTTTAATGTAGGTGCCAAGCTAGTAGTGTGAAATTGTTACTCCCAGTACAAGTAAAATAGTAGTGGTAAATTGTTACCACAAATTTGTGTATTCAAACTTCTAATTTAACTTTACCCATTTAAATGAGGTGTCAAGCCAGTAGTGTGAAATTGTTACTCCCAGTACAAGTTAAAATAGTAGTGGTAAATTGTTACCACAAATTTGTGTCTTCAAACTTCTAATTTAACTTAACCCATTTAAATGTTGCTACTTAAAGGTAGCACCGTTTTGGTGCTACCTTTTATGTACTATTTTCTACATGTCCAATTTTGCTTTATGTTTTTTAAACAACACTTTTAATTACCGGTTTAATGTAAAACTATAAAATATGTTTATATATATGAATTATTAACAAAACCTTAGTTTTAACATTAAATGTTATTAGGAAACTTCTAATTGAGATAAGCCATTTAAATGTTGCTACTTTTAGGTAGCACCGTTTTGGTGCTACCTATGGTGTACTATTTTACATGTCCAATTTTTGCTTTAGGCTTTTAAACAACACTTTTAACTACTGCTACCAGTCTACCACTGAGGTACCTATGAAGCGAGTTTGGTTCATCTTTTTTTTTCTCTAGTTGCTAAGGTGTTTAGGAATTAAAGGTTAGAATTACTTTTAAGGTTAAAAAAAAAGCACATGGTGCGAACAGAAAGTTCACTATTGTTTTAACATTAATGGTCATTAGAAAACTTCTAATTGAGCTTAACCCATTTAAATGTTGCTTCTTTAAGGTAGCACCGTTTTGGTGCTACCTTTGGTGTACTATTTTTACATGTCACAAAATATATGGGCCTCTGCTTGACGCAGAGACAGGTACTTGGCCCCGTTTCTACCCATTATTAAGTGTACTGAGACTTTAGGTTTTAAACAACACTTTTAACTACTGGTTTAATGTAAAACTACGAAATATGTTTATATACATGAAATCTAAACAAAACCTTAGTTTTAATATTAAAGGTAATTTGGAAACTTCTAATTGAGCTTAAACCATTTAAATGTTGCGAATTAAAGGTAGCACCGTTTTGGTGCTACCTTTGGTGTACTATTTTTACATATCCAATTTTGCTTTAGGTTTTTAAACATCACTTTTAACTACCGGTTTAATGTAAAACTACGAAATATGTTTATATATATATATATATATATATATATATATATATATATGAATTCTTAACCAAACCTTAGTTTTAACATTAAACCGTATTTGGAAACTTTTAATTGCTGACTCAGAGACAAGTACTTGGACCCGTTCCTGTCCATCATTAAGTGTACTTAGGCTTTACATTTTTAAACAAGACTTTTAACTACTGGTTTAATGTAAAACTACAAAATACGTTTATATACATGATAACTTAACAAAACCTTAGTTTTCAACATTAAAGGTAATTTGGAAACTTCCAATTGGGCTTAACCTATTTAAATGTTGCTTAACTTATTTAAATGATGCTACTTAAAGGTAGCACCGTTTTGGTGCTACCTTTGGGTGTACTATTTTCTACATGTGCAATTTTGCTTTAGGTTTTTAAACAACATTTATAACTACTGGTTTAATGTAAAACGATAAAATATGTTTATATACATGATAACTCAACAAAACCTTAGTTTTAACATTGAAGGTAATTTACTTGGGAACTTTTAATTGAACTTAGAGCATTTGAATGTTGCTAATTAAAGGTAGCACCGTTTTGGTGCTACCTTTGGTGTACTATTTCTTCCTTGTCAATTTTGCTTAAAATTTTGAAACAACACTTTTAACTACGGGTTTAATGTTCAAGTATAAAACAACACTTTTAACTACAGGTTTAATGTTAAAGCACAAAATATGTTTATATATGAGCCTCTGCTGACTCAGAGACAGGTACTTGGCACCGTTCCTGTCAATCATTAAGTGTATTGAGGCTTTACGTTTTTAAACAAGACTTTTAACTACTGGTTTAATGTAAAACTATGAAATATGTTTATATATGAGCCTTTGCTTGACACAGAGACAGGTATTTGGTTTTGTTCCTGTCCCTAATTAAGTGTACTGAGGTTGTAGGTTTTTGAAAAACACTTTTAACTTCTGGTTTAATGTAAAACTATAAAATATGTTTATATACATGAAATCTTAACAAAACCTTAATTTTAAAATTAAAGGTAATTTGGAAACTTCTAATTGAGCTTAAACCATTTAATTGTTGCGAATTAAAGGTAGCACCATTTTGGTGCTACCTTTGGTGTACTACTTTTACATGTCCAATTTTTGCTTTAGGGTTTTAAACATCACTTTTAACTACCGGTTTAATGTAAAACTACGAAATATGTTTATATATATATATATATATATGAATTCTTAACCAAACCTTAGTTTTAACATTAAACCGTATTTGGAAACTTCTAATTGCTGACTCAGAGACAAGTACTTGGCCCCGTTCCTGTCCATCATTAAGTGTACTTAGGCTTTATGTTTTTAAACAAGACTTTTAACTACTGGTTTAATGTAAAACTACAAAATACGTTTATATACATGATAACTTAACAAAACCTTAGTTTTCAACATTAAAGGTAATTTGGAAACTTCCAATTGGGCTTAACCTATTTAAATGTTGCTTAACCTATTTAAATGATGCTACTTAAAGGTAGCACCGTTTTATTGCTACCTTTGGTGTATTATTTAATAGCATTTTTATGTGTAAAGTTTAACATAATTAGTTTTGTATTTGATTTTATTATTGTTTGGAACACTTGTTATGTGTTTTAGTTAAGCAAGTCTTATTTTGGTATAAAAAAAAATAATAACCTTTAGCACATGTATGTAAAGCTAATTCTTTAAGTTCAATTTATTAAATAAAAAATGAATGTGGCATTAATGTAAAATATATTAAAAATCAGTTTAAATAAAAATCTACAGGAAATTGTCAACAAATTTAAAATGTATCATATTACTGTTAAATGTGCAGTATTTCCCTTCATTTTGCATGCCCAGTTGTGCTTCATCATTTATGAAAGTGGTTTGTTGAGTGTGCCCTTATTATTGACATCCGCAAAAAAAAAATTGTTTAAATTTAACATACAATTGTGTATGCGTAGTAGTACTTGTCTACTGCGCATGCGCAGAAGGTTTCCACCACTCTTCGTCGGGTATATAAGCAGGTCGGTTAACCATGCATTTCATTGTTTGGCGAACTTTTGCCAAGTGAACATCTTATTGACAACTTCGGTTATTCCGGATATTTAAAAGGTGTATGCTATTTTTGTTACATTTGACTTTAATATGTCTGAACTGCAGTGTTACATGTTTGATAGTAAACCTGTAGCTGTATTATTTGATCGTGAAAACAATCCATGGTTTAAGGCTAATGATGTATCAGAAATTCTAGAATATAAAAGACCGCGAAAAGCAATAAATGATCTAGTTAAGGAAAAATATAAAAAGTTATGTAAAGATATTGATGGAAACAGTTTAGTGCTACCCTCTAACTTTCAAAAAAGTACCGTATTCATCAATGAACCAGGTTTATATTCCTTAATTTTATCGTCTAAGATGAAATTAGCTAAGCGCTTTCAAGATTGGGTGTTTGAAGAAATACTACCATCAATTCGCAAGTATGGAGAGTATAAACTAAAAAGAGAAAACCTTAAGTTGACTCACTCCTTACGTAAAGCGTTGTCAAATTAATTTTTGTTACACTGCTACAATTACGTTTACTTAACAAATTATTTTCCACTCATTATTTAATATTTTATTCCTTACTTGTTAAGACTTAGAAACTGAAATGTTGGAAGATTAATTTTTGTATTTTGAGTATTAGTTTGTATTAGCCGATTCTTTTAATATCGTGGTTGGCGATGCTATATTTGGTTGAAATGGTATTTTAAATTTATTTATATTCATTGTTATAGCTTGCTTATTTTATTATTTTTATAGTTATTTTCACACTTATTATCAGTTATTTTATATTTTTTACATTATTGTTTTGCTATAGTGGGGACATAACATTATTTTTTAAATCTATGAAAATCTAATTTAAACATACTTAATTTAGAATAATTTTGACCCATTACAATTTTTCTGTGCCCCATATAAACTCCTTGACGTTCCAGACTAAGTGGTTGGTAACGTGGAAGAGTTAGGATCACACATTTTTGTAGAGTAAATGTAATTTATAACGGCTTTTCAAAACTTCGATGGAACTAGCCTGTTTAGTACTTCGGTGGAACTAGACGGTTCCTTATTCGAGACTTTGTAAATGTAGTAAAATCAACAAGGGGGCATGGGCGCTGAGCTCTGTAAAATATTTTGAAAGCATTTTATTATTATTATCGAGTGGGTTTTAAGATCTATATTTAGGTAGCACTAAATTAGAGCTACCATTATGTTAATAAAATAGCTACATACATTTATAATTATATTTTATTATTTAATTATTAAATATATTAAATTTATTCAAAATTAATTTGACTGACTTTTTTACAGCATAAATAAGTATAAAAACACAAAATCTTCATTTTAATTTTAATGTAAAATAATAAAAGCTCAAAACTTAATACTTTTTTGAAAATTAAACAAAAGTAGCCACAAAATATTGGTGTTACCTTGAAATATTTATAGAAATTATAATATAGTATGGTTTTATTAATTTATAAACTAAATTGAATTCATCCTTATTCTACACATAATGGTAAAACCATTCATTCTAAACCTTAATGCTTAGAACTCTGACATATTGTCTTAGAACTCTGACATATTGTCTTAGAACTCTGACATATTGTCTTTATTTCAAGATACAGCTCAACCTTTCATTATAAATCTTGTTAATTTTTTAAATCTATCTTCTTATTTCTATAAGGGTTTTGTCTGTCACGTCCCTTTTTTCTCTCGACCTACTGAACCGATTTTTAAGATTGAGGTGTCATTTGAAAGCTTAGGATATACCGCAGTGACGAATTATAATTAAAAAGGTCATATTGTTTCGGGATTCGACCCCCTGGCCTTTGATTTATTTCTAGAGGGCGCTTTAAAATGTTGACCAACTTTTATTGCAAGTTCTTTAATGTGAATTGTAATTTAACAGCTGATTACCTTCAGATGAATTTTAAAAGCTAGATAGTAAACAAAAATAGATCTCCGTCACTTCATAATACGCATTTACATACTGTAGGTGAGATTTACTCATACAGAATCATAAAACGCGCAATTTGCACACGGGCCACCTCGTAATATAATAAAAATATAAAACACATTAACTTTTAACTAATTTACCAATAGGGAATACGCTATTACGGTATTAGTCAAGACCTAAGCCTGGGACCATGATACTTTTTCATTTTGAGATCTCTAGAAGCCAAAAACACCATTTGTTCAATTTGATATATATATGTATGTGTCCATAAACACGATAACTTTTGAACGGAACCTCTGATTTTGATGAAATTTGGTACAGGGGTGTAAGCCAATATCTACTTAATTGAGTTTGCAAACCATAATGATCGGATTATGGGAACGAGGTTTATGGGGTTTCTAAAGGGTTAAAATTGGGTTTTTGGCATTTTTGAACCTCAATTTTTTAAACTTCATGACTTTTAACTAAAACCATTGAAAAGAGCTTAAAACAACAAACAATTTAGTATTTTGAATTTTTACCTAACTTAAATGGTTATTCAGAAAATCCAAACACTATGTTTTCCATGTTATTCTTATGGGAAATCAACAAAACCTTCTATCTTGCTTATTTATTGAAATATCTTGATAAACTTGGTATGTACATTAATTAGGAAGCGTTTAACTTATATCTGCTTATAAAACGCATATGGCGGCAAACCTACGTACTCACCTCTATGGGTTTTATGGAAAAATTAAAAAAACACCACAACCTGATAAAATTTGGTATGTACATTCACTAGGTAGGGTTTAACTTATATTTATCAACGAAACCCATATGGAGGCAAACCTACATACTTTAAACCCCCATGGATTTTATGAGAAAATAGAAAATATACCAAAATTCCATTGGAAAGTTGCTGAGTAAGCAGGTCTGCTGCGATGGGGGTATTATATTTATAGTTACATTAAGGTAGCATTATTTTGATGCCACCTTTACATAAAATATATTAATTCAATTATCTTATTGTTTTATTTTGTATTTACATTAAATTTAGTCTACATGTGGGAATCGAGACACCAATTTTTGATTGTTTTATTGTGTATTTACATTAAATTTAGTCTACATGTGGGAATTGAGACACCAATTTTTGGAAAATGAATGCATATAATCATTATTCAGAAAATCCAAACACTATGTTTTCCATGTTATTCTTATGGGAAATCAACAAAACCTTCTATCTTGCTTATTTATTGAAATATCTTGATAAACTTGGTATGTACATTAATTAGGAAGCGTTTAACTTATATCTGCTTATAAAACGCATATGGCGGCAAACCTACGTACTCACCTCTATGGGTTTTATGGAAAAATTAAAAAAACACCACAACCTGATAAAATTTGGTATGTACATTCACTAGGTAGGGTTTAACTTATATTTATCAACGAAACCCATATGGAGGCAAACCTACATACTTTAAACCCCCATGGATTTTATGAGAAAATAGAAAATATACCAAAATTCCATTGGAAAGTTGCTGAGTAAGCAGGTCTGCTGCGATGGGGGTATTATATTTATAGTTACATTAAGGTAGCATTATTTTGATGCCACCTTTACATAAAATATATTAATTCAATTATCTTATTGTTTTATTTTGTATTTACATTAAATTTAGTCTACATGTGGGAATCGAGACACCAATTTTTGATTGTTTTATTGTGTATTTACATTAAATTTAGTCTACATGTGGGAATTGAGACACCAATTTTTGGAAAATGAATGCATATAATCATGGGATATAGTCTTTATTCTGTAAACCCGGCTTACCCCTTAATCGTTTCCCCTTTAAAGTTTCATTTTATTAAATTTAAAGTGGAAACACTTCTTTTTAGAAACAAATTTGTGCTATTATCATTCACTTTTCTTTGTTTAAATTAAATGTAGTCCTTTTTACTCTACTTATAAAGCAGAAAAGATAATATTTCTGGAACTTAAATCATATAGTTTTGAAACTTGAAACATTATTCCGAACATACAATTTAACTCTCCGATTGTAAATATAAAATGAGAAAAGCTAAAATTTCTATACTTATAGTTATAGTTATAGGCATTTAGTCAAATGTCTATAACTCGATAATGGATTGACGGATTAGGACAAGCGATACATCATTGAAAAGGTCTATGTAAGACGAACATTTAAGTAAAAGAAGAATTTGGTTATCTTATTTTAGTCAAAAGTTATGCAAATTATTTCAAATAAATACCCCCTCTCCTTCCTTTTCCCCCACCTCCCAGGTCAATAATTGGTCACGGCTAGCTGTTACCCCTCTTATTAGCATACCGTTATAAAAGCGGAGCGAGCGTTGTTCACTCCTTCATTCCGCTTCTACAAGCCACTCTTGTTGTTTTGTCTCTGCTGTTTACAATATCACTTGCTTCAAAATGCCTCCTCGTCTCAATGAAAATTTCAATTCCTCCGAAATTTCTGATGTTTTTGAACAACCTGAAGACACTTTAAATGACAACAGTGATAGTGAAGATGATGATGAAGATGATGGTTATACCGTTGAAATTAATGAAGAACTCAAAGTTATAGCAATTGATCCACAATCCCCATTCGATACAATAGATAAATTCATGTCTGAAGCTCATAAATGGTTGGACTCAGGATCTTATGTACGAATTGGCTCCTTTATATTGTATGATGATTGTAATTCTTTTCTTGTAACACCAAATGATAGAGACTGCATGCGACAGTGGGCACAAACAATAAAGGAGTGCTACGAAGAAGGTGTGGATGTTGGCGGCTATTTTACAGCGCAAGTCGTTTAATAACCAAACTACCCTTTCCCCACCCTATCCCTTCCCAATCCTTATTCCTTCCCTCTCCCCATTTTTTAAAACCATAAATGGCGGGGCTATGAACCTCCAGGTTTCTACTTTTTGACTAAAATAAGATAACCAAATTCTTCTTTTACTTAAATGTTCGTCTTACATAGACCTTTTCAATGATGTATCGCTTGTCCTAATCCGTCAATCCATTATCGAGTTATAGACATTTGACTAAATGCCTATAACTATAACTATAAGTATAGAAATTTTAGCTTTTCTCATTTTATATTTACAATCGGAGAGTTAAATTGTATGTTCGGAATAATGTTTCAAGTTTCAAAACTATATGATTTAAGTTCCAGAAATATTATCTTTTCTGCTTTATAAGTAGAGTAAAAAGGACTACATTTAATTTAAACAAAGAAAAGTGAATGATAATAGCACAAATTTGTTTCTAAAAAGAAGTGTTTCCACTTTAAATTTAATAAAATGAAACTTTAAAGGGGAAACGATTAAGGGGTAAGCCGGGTTTACAGAATAAAGACTATATCCCATGATTATATGCATTCATTTTCCAAAAATTGGTGTCTCAATTCGAAATTTCTGATGTTTTTGAACAACCTGAAGACACTTTAAATGACAACAGTGATAGTGAAGATGATGATGAAGATGATGGTTATACCGTTGAAATTAATGAAGAACTCAAAGTTATAGCAATTGATCCACAATCCCCATTCGATACAATAGATAAATTCATGTCTGAAGCTCATAAATGGTTGGACTCAGGATCTTATGTACGAATTGGCTCCTTTATATTGTATGATGATTGTAATTCTTTTCTTGTAACACCAAATGATAGAGACTGCATGCGACAGTGGGCACAAACAATAAAGGAGTGCTACGAAGAAGGTGTGGATGTTGGCGGCTATTTTACAGCGCAAGTCGTTTAATAACCAAACTACCCTTTCCCCACCCTATCCCTTCCCAATCCTTATTCCTTCCCTCTCCCCATTTTTTAAAACCATAAATGGCGGGGCTATGAACCTCCAGGTTTCTACTTTTTGACTAAAATAAGATAACCAAATTCTTCTTTTACTTAAATGTTCGTCTTACATAGACCTTTTCAATGATGTATCGCTTGTCCTAATCCGTCAATCCATTATCGAGTTATAGACATTTGACTAAATGCCTATAACTATAACTATAAGTATAGAAATTTTAGCTTTTCTCATTTTATATTTACAATCGGAGAGTTAAATTGTATGTTCGGAATAATGTTTCAAGTTTCAAAACTATATGATTTAAGTTCCAGAAATATTAT
The DNA here is from genome assembly GCA_030545055.2 of Neoaliturus tenellus. Taxonomy (NCBI): domain Eukaryota; kingdom Metazoa; phylum Arthropoda; class Insecta; order Hemiptera; family Cicadellidae; genus Neoaliturus; species Neoaliturus tenellus. The sequence goes on from CM061531.1 coordinate 153,311,391, forward strand.
CTTTTCTGCTTTATAAGTAGAGTAAAAAGGACTACATTTAATTTAAACAAAGAAAAGTGAATGATAATAGCACAAATTTGTTTCTAAAAAGAAGTGTTTCCACTTTAAATTTAATAAAATGAAACTTTAAAGGGGAAACGATTAAGGGGTAAGCCGGGTTTACAGAATAAAGACTATATCCCATGATTATATGCATTCATTTTCCAAAAATTGGTGTCTCAATTCGAAATTTCTGATGTTTTTGAACAACCTGAAGACACTTTAAATGACAACAGTGATAGTGAAGATGATGATGAAGATGATGGTTATACCGTTGAAATTAATGAAGAACTCAAAGTTATAGCAATTGATCCACAATCCCCATTCGATACAATAGATAAATTCATGTCTGAAGCTCATAAATGGTTGGACTCAGGATCTTATGTACGAATTGGCTCCTTTATATTGTATGATGATTGTAATTCTTTTCTTGTAACACCAAATGATAGAGACTGCATGCGACAGTGGGCACAAACAATAAAGGAGTGCTACGAAGAAGGTGTGGATGTTGGCGGCTATTTTACAGCGCAAGTCGTTTAATAACCAAACTACCCTTTCCCCACCCTATCCCTTCCCAATCCTTATTCCTTCCCTCTCCCCATTTTTTAAAACCATAAATGGCGGGGCTATGAACCTCCAGGTTTCTACTTTTTGACTAAAATAAGATAACCAAATTCTTCTTTTACTTAAATGTTCGTCTTACATAGACCTTTTCAATGATGTATCGCTTGTCCTAATCCGTCAATCCATTATCGAGTTATAGACATTTGACTAAATGCCTATAACTATAACTATAAGTATAGAAATTTTAGCTTTTCTCATTTTATATTTACAATCGGAGAGTTAAATTGTATGTTCGGAATAATGTTTCAAGTTTCAAAACTATATGATTTAAGTTCCAGAAATATTATCTTTTCTGCTTTATAAGTAGAGTAAAAAGGACTACATTTAATTTAAACAAAGAAAAGTGAATGATAATAGCACAAATTTGTTTCTAAAAAGAAGTGTTTCCACTTTAAATTTAATAAAATGAAACTTTAAAGGGGAAACGATTAAGGGGTAAGCCGGGTTTACAGAATAAAGACTATATCCCATGATTATATGCATTCATTTTCCAAAAATTGGTGTCTCAATTCCCACATGTAGACTAAATTTAATGTAAATACACAATAAAACAATCAAAAATTGGTGTCTCAATTCCCACATGTAGACTAAATTTAATGTAAATACAAAATAAAACAATAAGATAATTGAATTAATATATTTTATGTAAAGGTGGCATCAAAATAATGCTACCTTAATGTAACTATAAATATAATACCCCCATCGCAGCAGACCTGCTTACTCAGCAACTTTCCAATGGAATTTTGGTATATTTTCTATTTTCTCATAAAATCCATGGGGGTTTAAAGTATGTAGGTTTGCCTCCATATGGGTTTCGTTGATAAATATAAGTTAAACCCTACCTAGTGAATGTACATACCAAATTTTATCAGGTTGTGGTGTTTTTTTAATTTTTCCATAAAACCCATAGAGGTGAGTACGTAGGTTTGCCGCCATATGCGTTTTATAAGCAGATATAAGTTAAACGCTTCCTAATTAATGTACATACCAAGTTTATCAAGATATTTCAATAAATAAGCAAGATAGAAGGTTTTGTTGATTTCCCATAAGAATAACATGGAAAACATAGTGTTTGGATTTTCTGAATAACCATTTAAGTTAGGTAAAAATTCAAAATACTAAATTGTTTGTTGTTTTAAGCTCTTTTCAATGGTTTTAGTTAAAAGTCATGAAGTTTAAAAAATTGAGGTTCAAAAATGCCAAAAACCCAATTTTAACCCTTTAGAAACCCCATAAACCTCGTTCCCATAATCCGATCATTATGGTTCGCAAACTCAATTAAGTAGATATTGGCTTACACCCCTGTACCAAATTTCATCAAAATCAGAGGTTCCGTTCAAAAGTTATCGTGTTTATGGACACATACATATATATATCAAATTGAACAAATGGTGTTTTTGGCTTCTAGAGATCTTAAAATGAAAAAGTATCATGGTCCCAGGCTTAGGTCTTGACTAATACCGTAATAGCGTATTCCCTATTGGTAAATTAGTTAAAAGTTAATGTGTTTTATATTTTTATTATATTACGAGGTGGCCCGTGTGCAAATTGCGCGTTTTATGATTCTGTATGAGTAAATCTCACCTACAGTATGTAAATGCGTATTATGAAGTGACGGAGATCTATTTTTGTTTACTATCTAGCTTTTAAAATTCATCTGAAGGTAATCAGCTGTTAAATTACAATTCACATTAAAGAACTTGCAATAAAAGTTGGTCAACATTTTAAAGCGCCCTCTAGAAATAAATCAAAGGCCAGGGGGTCGAATCCCGAAACAATATGACCTTTTTAATTATAATTCGTCACTGCGGTATATCCTAAGCTTTCAAATGACACCTCAATCTTAAAAATCGGTTCAGTAGGTCGAGAGAAAAAAGGGACGTGACAGACAAAACCCTTATAGAAATAAGAAGATAGATTTAAAAAATTAACAAGATTTATAATGAAAGGTTGAGCTGTATCTTGAAATAAAGACAATATGTCAGAGTTCTAAGACAATATGTCAGAGTTTTAAGCATTAAGGTTTAGAATGAATGGTTTTACCATTATGTGTAGAATAAGGATGAATTCAATTTAGTTTATAAATTAATAAAACCATACTATATTATAATTTCTATAAATATTTCAAGGTAACACCAATATTTTGTGGCTACTTTTGTTTAATTTTCAAAAAAGTATTAAGTTTTGAGCTTTTATTATTTTACATTAAAATTAAAATGACTAATTTGTTTCAGATTTTGTGTTTTTATACTTATTTATGCTGTAAAAAAGTCAGTCAAATTAATTTTGAATAAATTTAATATATTTAATAATTAAATAATAAAATATAATTATAAATGTATGTAGCTATTTTATTAACATAATGGTAGCTCTAATTTAGTGCTACCTAAATATAGATCTTAAAACCCACATAATTATGAAGAAAAACTTATTGTTCTATAAACAAATTTTATGGTAACACTAATTTAATGCTATCTTTATTTTTTCTAGCTCCATTAATTAAAAAACTCATATTTTATACATACATTATATCGTTTTCATCTATTATTAGTAAAGCACGAGGTGTTTTTGCAACAACAATTATAAATTGTATGCATTTAAAATACTTTTAAATTTGTTTAATTTAAATAAATATTATTATTGTATATATACCTATGAATGTATATTTTAAAAATACAAATAGATTAATTCATGTGGTTTTACAAGACATTGGTTGTACACCTCTTAGCATTACCCAGAAAACACCACGAGGAGGTGGGTGTACGTCGTTTTCCACACATTCACACACACATTCACACACACACACACACACACACACACATTCACACACACACACACACACACACACACACACACACACACACACACACACACACACATGGTTTACGGGTCTTTTAGTCAACCGCGCCAGTGACCTTCATTCACACCAGACTTTTCAAATGAGTAGCTAAAGTTAATACCTTAACTTCTCAATCTAATAAGTCCCACATTCATACATACATTCATACAGTTTATTATTCATTAAGAATAATTTTTACAATATTTACAAAATTATGGGGGGTCAGTATGTTATTCAAAGAACATTCGTAATGCATACCATAAGTATTCATAACCTCCTTAGCTTTATTAAAGATATTTATACTGTTTGGTACAGGATATCTTGTAAAACTTGGTACAAAACCATCTTCCTTTGCTCTTTTCAGTGCTCTTTTATATCGTCTCCTCTCTGTACGAATGCACTTGTACTCCATTACTCCATACTTTTCATAGTATGTGTCCTTTTCCAATACACAAAAGATATGTTTTAAATCCATATTATCAGGTATAACAGCAACTTTAGGTATTTGATCAATTAACGTTTCAATTAGTTTTTGATTATTTGACAACGCTTTACGTAAGGAGTGAGTCAACTTAAGGTTTTCTCTTTTTAGTTTATACTCTCCATACTTGCGAATTGATGGTAGTATTTCTTCAAACACCCAATCTTGAAAGCGCTTAGCTAATTTCATCTTAGACGATAAAATTAAGGAATATAAACCTGGTTCATTGATGAATACGGTACTTTTTTGAAAGTTAGAGGGTAGCACTAAACTGTTTCCATCAATATCTTTACATAACTTTTTATATTTTTCCTTAACTAGATCATTTATTGCTTTTCGCGGTCTTTTATATTCTAGAATTTCTGATACATCATTAGCCTTAAACCATGGATTGTTTTCACGATCAAATAATACAGCTACAGGTTTACTATCAAACATGTAACACTGCAGTTCAGACATATTAAAGTCAAATGTAACAAAAATAGCATACACCTTTTAAATATCCGGAATAACCGAAGTTGTCAATAAGATGTTCACTTGGCAAAAGTTCGCCAAACAATGAAATGCATGGTTAACCGACCTGCTTATATACCCGACGAAGAGTGGTGGAAACCTTCTGCGCATGCGCAGTAGACAAGTACTACTACGCATACACAATTGTATGTTAAATTTAAACAATTTTTTTTTTGCGGATGTCAATAATAAGGGCACACTCAACAAACCACTTTCATAAATGATGAAGCACAACTGGGCATGCAAAATGAAGGGAAATACTGCACATTTAACAGTAATATGATACATTTTAAATTTGTTGACAATTTCCTGTATATTTTTATTTAAACTGATTTTTAATATATTTTACATTAATGCCACATTCATTTTTTATTTAATAAATTGAACTTAAAGAATTAGCTTTACATACATGTGCTAAAGGTTATTATTTTTTTTTATACCAAAATAAGACTTGCTTAACTAAAACACATAACAAGTGTTCCAAACAATAATAAAATCAAATACAAAACTAATTATGTTAAACTTTACACATAAAAATGCTATTAAATAATACACCAAAGGTAGCAATAAAACGGTGCTACCTTTAAGTAGCATCATTTAAATAGGTTAAGCAACATTTAAATAGGTTAAGCCCAATTGGAAGTTTCCAAATTACCTTTAATGTTGAAAACTAAGGTTTTGTTAAGTTATCATGTATATAAACGTATTTTGTAGTTTTACATTAAACCAGTAGTTAAAAGTCTTGTTTAAAAACATAAAGCCTAAGTACACTTAATGATGGACAGGAACGGGGCCAAGTACTTGTCTCTGAGTCAGCAATTAGAAGTTTCCAAATACGGTTTAATGTTAAAACTAAGGTTTGGTTAAGAATTCATATATATATATATATATAAACATATTTCGTAGTTTTACATTAAACCGGTAGTTAAAAGTGATGTTTAAAACCCTAAAGCAAAAATTGGACATGTAAAAGTAGTACACCAAAGGTAGCACCAAAATGGTGCTACCTTTAATTCGCAACAATTAAATGGTTTAAGCTCAATTAGAAGTTTCCAAATTACCTTTAATTTTAAAATTAAGGTTTTGTTAAGATTTCATGTATATAAACATATTTTATAGTTTTACATTAAACCAGAAGTTAAAAGTGTTTTTCAAAAACCTACAACCTCAGTACACTTAATTAGGGACAGGAACAAAACCAAATACCTGTCTCTGTGTCAAGCATAGGCTCATATATAAACATATTTCATAGTTTTACATTAAACCAGTAGTTAAAAGTCTTGTTTAAAAACGTAAAGCCTCAATACACTTAATGATTGACAGGAACGGTGCCAAGTACCTGTCTCTGAGTCAGCAGAGGCTCATATATAAACATATTTTGTGCTTTAACATTAAACCTGTAGTTAAAAGTGTTGTTTTATACTTGAACATTAAACCCGTAGTTAAAAGTGTTGTTTCAAAATTTTAAGCAAAATTGACAAGGAAGAAATAGTACACCAAAGGTAGCACCAAAACGGTGCTACCTTTAATTAGCAACATTCAAATGCTCTAAGTTCAATTAAAAGTTCCCAAGTAAATTACCTTCAATGTTAAAACTAAGGTTTTGTTGAGTTATCATGTATATAAACATATTTTATCGTTTTACATTAAACCAGTAGTTATAAATGTTGTTTAAAAACCTAAAGCAAAATTGCACATGTAGAAAATAGTACACCAAAGGTAGCACCAAAACGGTGCTACCTTTAAGTAGCATCATTTAAATAAGTTAAGCAACATTTAAATAGGTTAAGCCCAATTGGAAGTTTCCAAATTACCTTTAATGTTGAAAACTAAGGTTTTGTTAAGTTATCATGTATATAAACGTATTTTGTAGTTTTACATTAAACCAGTAGTTAAAAGTCTTGTTTAAAAATGTAAAGCCTAAGTACACTTAATGATGGACAGGAACGGGTCCAAGTACTTGTCTCTGAGTCAGCAATTAAAAGTTTCCAAATACGGTTTAATGTTAAAACTAAGGTTTGGTTAAGAATTCATATATATATATATATATATATATATATAAACATATTTCGTAGTTTTACATTAAACCGGTAGTTAAAAGTGATGTTTAAAAACCTAAAGCAAAATTGGATATGTAAAAATAGTACACCAAAGGTAGCACCAAAACGGTGCTACCTTTAATTCGCAACATTTAAATGGTTTAAGCTCAATTAGAAGTTTCCAAATTACCTTTAATATTAAAACTAAGGTTTTGTTTAGATTTCATGTATATAAACATATTTCGTAGTTTTACATTAAACCAGTAGTTAAAAGTGTTGTTTAAAACCTAAAGTCTCAGTACACTTAATAATGGGTAGAAACGGGGCCAAGTACCTGTCTCTGCGTCAAGCAGAGGCCCATATATTTTGTGACATGTAAAAATAGTACACCAAAGGTAGCACCAAAACGGTGCTACCTTAAAGAAGCAACATTTAAATGGGTTAAGCTCAATTAGAAGTTTTCTAATGACCATTAATGTTAAAACAATAGTGAACTTTCTGTTCGCACCATGTGCTTTTTTTTTAACCTTAAAAGTAATTCTAACCTTTAATTCCTAAACACCTTAGCAACTAGAGAAAAAAAAAGATGAACCAAACTCGCTTCATAGGTACCTCAGTGGTAGACTGGTAGCAGTAGTTAAAAGTGTTGTTTAAAAGCCTAAAGCAAAAATTGGACATGTAAAATAGTACACCATAGGTAGCACCAAAACGGTGCTACCTAAAAGTAGCAACATTTAAATGGCTTATCTCAATTAGAAGTTTCCTAATAACATTTAATGTTAAAACTAAGGTTTTGTTAATAATTCATATATATAAACATATTTTATAGTTTTACATTAAACCGGTAATTAAAAGTGTTGTTTAAAAAACATAAAGCAAAATTGGACATGTAGAAAATAGTACATAAAAGGTAGCACCAAAACGGTGCTACCTTTAAGTAGCAACATTTAAATGGGTTAAGTTAAATTAGAAGTTTGAAGACACAAATTTGTGGTAACAATTTACCACTACTATTTTAACTTGTACTGGGAGTAACAATTTCACACTACTGGCTTGACACCTACATTTAAATGGGTAAAGTTAAATTAGAAGTTTGAATACACAAATTTGTGGTAACAATTTACCACTACTATTTTACTTGTACTGGGAGTAACAATTTCACACTACTAGCTTGGCACCTACATTAAAACGGGTTAAGTTAAATTAGAAGTTTGAAGACACAAATTTGTGTTTGTGGTAACAATTTACCACTACTATTTTAACTTGTACTGGGAGTAACAATTTCACACTACTGGCTTGGCACCTACATTTAAATGGGTTAAGTTACATTAGAAGTTTAAAGACACAAATTTGTGTTTGTGGTAACAATTTACCACTACTATTTTAACTTGTACTGGAAGTAACAATTTCACACTACTAGCTTGGCACCTCCCCCTCCCCCTCCCCCTCCCCCCCCCCCCCTCGGGTGAAGTTTTCGTCCGGAGCAAAAAATTTTTGGTCAAGGTCAAAAAATTTTCGAAAAAAAAATTTTGGGGGGGGGGGGGGGGCGCAGTTTTCGTCCGGAGCAAAAAATTTTTGGTCAAGGTCAAAAAATTTTTCAAAAAAAATTTCGGGGGGGGGGGGGGGGCGCAGTTTTCGTCCGGAGCAAAAAATTTTTGGTCAAGGTCAAAAATTTTTTAAAAAAAATTTCGGGGGGGGGGGGGCTTCACCTACCCTTAGGACTTTAACTCTTGGATACCTGCTACCCTTACTCATGTGTGAACATAAAATAAAATTTGGTTATACCACAGTTTGGACAGCCAACACTTAACCGCATCTCGCTCTAAGTCCTGAGCAGTCCCAGAACTCAGGCAAAAATCCGCCTAAGTCATGACTGACCTACATAACATGTGGAACAAAAATATTTTATTTTATTCACACATGAATATGGGTCAAGGTCGTTCAAGAATTAAAAAAGAAATCCCCCCGATGCCTAAGACCGCCGGCGGCCAGAGGCATCGGGGGGATCTCAACATTTAAGGGGAGGTGATTAAATAAAAAATTATTTATTTAATTTTGAGTTTCCTTAAGGGAAACATGCTACAATAATTTGGAAAAGGCCATGCTAACCATGACCGAGGATCCCGTCTTAACCCGTAGGTACTGACTTTTGCCTAGCACACCGGTCAGTGTCAGGATCCGACGCCTCGTGCTAAAGGATGCCAACCACCCATCTAGAGTGATGAGGTCCAGTAGCGCCCCTGACCGAAAGAGGCCTAAGGGTGGATCCCCAGGGGCCTACCCCCGGGCTCGTTAGGCGCCATGCTATTGTTGGTAACAAATAATTCTTGAGGTTCTGAACCTCGAAAAATTTTTATTTTACAGAGACTGTTAAGTCTCAAAAGCCTAACATTTAAGCTGCCAATTTACGGAGGAGTACCTCCAAGATGCGAATTTAGAAAAATTTCTACTTGGGGACAACCTGTGAAGATTAGTACAAAGAAATATTTTTCAACACACAACACTTAGACTAAATAAATCCAACACCAAGACCTAGCAGAAGCAGCAAGCGCAAAATAAAATATTTCTTAACACTACACATGCCATGCCTTAGACTAAAAGAATTCCCAATATAATGCGGCGCCAACATTACATTGCGAATCCTGTAGGGCAGAGCTTCAACCACTCAGCTGAAGTGTTTGAAACCAACTGCGAGGAAGCAAAGCCTCAGAGAACCGAAGCTGAGCCGGTCAGGAGTGGGGGAACCGGATCTGGTTACGTAAACAGCCAGACCTCGACACGTACTTGTTTGTGGCATTGGACAATCTCCAAGAGCCACACCTGAATACATTACTAACCGGATCTCATTATACAACACGTGTCAAGGTATGGCAACGCCTCGGGCTATGCCACCTCCTCCTCCCTCGGGGGGGGGGGGGGGGGGGGGGGGGCGCACTTCTCGTCCGGAGCCAAGGGGGGGGGGGTCTTGGGACTTAGAATATTTTCAGTCCAAGTCAGGTGTACTATAGAATAATATTTTAGCTTGCCGGATTCGGCACAGCCGGCAGAAACGGTTACATAATGCTTATATAACAGACTGGTTTATTTGTCAGCTGGCCAACTGTAGCTCAACAGAAGGTAAGTCAGTTTATTGAAAGCCAACAAACACGCCGCACCTCGCCACCGCTCGACTTTTCTGTGAGTAAATTTTTATTTTTCCTTCTTATTAAACTTAGCAAAACAGAACTTAGCCTGTTTTGCACAAAATTAATTTTTGTTACACTGCTACAATTACGTTTACTTAACAAATTATTTTCCACTCATTATTTAATATTTTATTCCTTACTTGTTAAGACTTAGAAACTGAAATGTTGGAAGACTGTTTGATACAAAATTACTTTTTATTTAGCTATACAGGTCTCCTAATATTTTCATACACTTGTATTTTGCAGGTGTGGCTAAATATTTTTCGCTCACAATTCAATTTTATTCCACACAAGTGGATTTTGAACTTTACTACAAAACTGATCCATACCCGTCTCCTACAAAATTATTTTTCATTTGGCTCTACCTCTTTTAGTCTTACATTAAATATTTCTTGGAGTTAAATTTTACACAAGTCTCTCGGTTAATTTTTTCTGCACAGTACGTGTTGCTCCTTGGACAGTTCCCAGCAAACTGTTTCTACACTTGACAACAACAGTCCACATTACCCCCTCCACTAGTCATTCCCCCACTATAACCCTGTTCCCCCCACTACTTCCAGCTAAGATCCAACACTTGACTGAGTGTTTCAGTTATATCCAAACCTTACTGTGAGACACATCTATGGCTGAAACTTTGCGAGAAAAATTATTAAGAGTAAAATTTTTGCTGGCCAAGCAAAATAATTCTGTTAAGGTGTCCAAGACTTCCACTTTAACAAAAATGAAACGTTGCTTCAAAAATAATCCAAAATTTTACTCAAAGGACACAAATATCACTATGGATGATAAAATGTTTCAGAAACTTTTAGACGAGCTAACTTTTGCCAGTAAGGTTACTTTGGTGACTCCAATTCCCGACCAAGTTCCAAGATCACCTGAGAAAGAATAAAAAATAAATATTTCTCAGGAAATATTTCCAATCCGAGTTACGGAGGTCCGGTAAAGGACCGGCTGGGACGAGTTGTTTGTAAAAAAATAAATTTTTCTTCCTTCTGACCACTTTACCCCCACCACCTCCTTATCCCCACCACTGGGCCGGGTACCTGGGGAACCGCCTGCACCCAAGTCAGTACGTCTTCGGACGCGGTGCTGTTCGGATCGCTTGTCGTTTGTCGCAATGTCGGGTGTTCGAAGAAATTATTCTTCGGCTCTAAGTCTCTCGGTGGGTAAGTAAAATATAAAAAATTATTTTTTTTTCAAGTGGGGCTGCTGGGACGGGTCAATGACCCCTGACGGATACATTAGGTCGAGAGTCTGATCGCTAGGGAATAAAAAAATTATTTTTTTGCACTTTTGTGGTTCCTCGAGAAATTTCAATTTCTCAGCAAAATTTGAGGAATCGCAAAAGTGCAAAAAAAAATTTTTTTTGTACTCTTGCATGACCTTGACCTAATTAACGTCAGTGACGTCATCATGATGACGTCAGCGGTAATGACGTCACCATGACGTCATTTATGTGACGTCATGTGACGTCATATGACGTCATTGGTGCCGTCATTCGTGACGTCATTGATGACGTCATCACTGCTGACGTCATCGTGATGACGTCATGTCCCAGCAGCCCTACTTTTACACTACTGACATGTTTAATCTATCTTCTATATATTAATACGCAAGCATGTTTCGTTTCCTCCTTTTTTCTCAGCTCCTGTGCATCGTAGGAGAAATCAGCGCATACCGTTAGAAAGGTATTGTGCTGTAGATGAGCAGAATCGCATTATAATCCAGATCGGTCCACAGGGCTACGCCCTACAGGCTTTCAAAGTTTCAATGTTAATCTTATGGAAGAAGGATAATTGATTGAATCATTACAGCTGATGTACTGTAAGGAAGAACAAATTCTATTAAATCAGGAAGAACAGATGTTTTAGTTATAGAAAATTCTTAAACTTAAAATACAAACATTTTGGTCGAATTTCGACCAGGAGGCGATCTCTAGTACTTATTTAATACGCTAAGGGTTTTTTTGTCTTGAGAACTCCTCCTACAATTTTCAACCGATTTTCAAGTTTTTTGTGTCATTGGATAGGGCTTGGTCTGTAGTTGTTTCCGCCAAAAATTGATGAGAATCGGACTGAAAATAAAGGCGCTATCCACCATTGAAATCTCAAAGTTTCCCATTTAAATAACATTGGGATTGAATAAAACATTTTTAACATATGTTAATAATCAGCTGTAAGTACGTGTAGTTTTGGTGATTAAAGAGAGTCACAATATTGGATTGGTCGGATGCCATTGATTTAGAGCTAAAAGTAACTTTTGTATTGTATTAAAATAAATTGCTCGATTTCGAGCAACACGCGTATACTAGTCTATATATAAATGGTGCAAGCCGTTGGTAATAGATAAACATATTAATTAATCAAAAATAAATTTTCCCATGTTACTTATGTGAAATATAAGAAGTGTCATTTGTTGCTACCAAGATCTATTGACAAAATTGGTATTCTCTTTTACTAGGTTAGGAGTATCATATATTTGTTTAAGAAACCATGGCAGCAGACTTACATACTAAGTTTCATGCTTTTCTAATGGAAATGGAAAGTATATAATGGCAGATCGAGAGGTAAAAGATAGTGTTCGTTCTTGATGAGCTGGTCATGTGTCTTCTGTATTTGTCTGTCACTGTCACGTTTGTAATGTCTATGTTTTGAGATTTTTGTAAAAAGTTTTTAAATTGCAGCTTTGGCTAATATTCACTTTTATTACCAAAAAAAAATCATGTACAGCTATGTTTGCATAACAGTAAAATAATGAAGAATATTTTCATGTTAAAAAAACTAATGCCTTTAAATACTTTATATTTTATTGTTATAAGTAACAAATTAGACTAGGCCTACAAAAAATATTTGTTGATTAAACAAAAAGTTAGTGTATTGGGCATTTGTTGAGTTCGCAGGTTTACTGTGACGGGGTGTTTGCTGAGTCATAAAGTTTTGTGCTAGCTACCCAAGGCCAGAAATAATTTTACATTGGATCAATTTAAAAACCAAAAGCTGAAAAATATCCTTAAATCCCCAGTTTCTCCCAAAAAAGAAGAAATAAACGGTATCAGACAAAGAGGTTAAATAGATATAGAGTGCTCATCACATGTTAATTTTGTGTCCCTTTTTGATTAGCGTCATTTTACCCATGATTCCCGCCGTTTCCTTGGCAACCATCCCACACTTTACTCTCGTTTCCTTGGTTACTAGTTTTAGCCATCGCTACAAGATTCAAAAATCACTGACGATAGTTTTAAAACATATGTTTATTTGTTGTTTGTTTTTTAATTAATTTGATTTGATGGTCTGTGAGCACTCTATTGAAGTTGGTTACCATAGAAACGTCGGACAGGTGTGGGTAAAATGGTAAATTACTGTTGGAAAAGTGTAAACAAAGGACTGGTTACCAAGGAAACGGCGGGAATCGTGGGTAACATGGCGCCGGTCAAAAAGGGACACTTTTCCCTATCTGGTGAGCACTCTATATCTATTTAACCTCGTTGGTATCAGATAACTGACACATACTTTCTCCCAACAATATAAAAACATGTGTTAAAAGCTTTAAACATTAATGTCTAGATGACTCTGTCGGATAGCTACCAGCTGAGCAGCGCGAGCTTGACCCTACGCGCATCTGTGACTTTTAACAACGTACTGCGTTTACCGCTAAACGAAAAATTGTATTTTCTCCTCAACCATTTGACGTAGAGCAATAATTTAAAGTACTGGATTATTTAGTTTTTTTGAGCTTGATTTAATGGTGATAAGTAAAATTTATTTTGAGACAACAGCTATTTTGAAAATTAAAAAAAAATGATTTTTTAAACACTTTTTACTCCATAACTTTTGAACGCGCATTTTCTCGGAGATGCGGGTGGTGTCATTTTATCCACCATTTTAAGCTTAATAAACCATAAAATTTTAATCAAAATCGTTAGAGCCGTTTTTGAGAAATTTTGATTTTTGACGATTTTTGAGGGTTTTTGGGGGTAAAATACCCTTAAAAATCAAAAATTCAAAAAAAATGAAATAAACGCCTGGAATTATCGTGGATTTGGACCTATATACCAAATTTCATTAAAATCGGACCATTAGCGCATTCTCTAGCTCTGTTTACATCCTGACACACACACACACACACACACACACACACACACACACACACACACACACACACACACACAGACATCACTCCGAAAACCACTTTTTTGGACTCAGGGGGAACCATAATGGATAAATCCACCAACAACTCAAATTCGAAAATTTTGACGAAAACAATACTTTCTCCATATACTATGGTATAGGGGGAGAAAGTAAAAACTGGCAATCATTCTTTCAGCTTATGAAGCTTAACTAAGACCAAGACCACAACAAAAGTAGCTAAATTGTTTCAGATCTACTCAGTTTTTTAAGTGTAGGCTATCTTGTTCCCCACTTACTGAACCTAAAGCCAATCATGCTCTTATTGCTCAATGTGTATATTCTCATATTGATTCCAGTACTAGTTCATTCAATTATTACTAATTAAAATAGTTATCATTTATTTTTACCAAATTTTATATATGTACTGGAAAATACGCTATTTACTGGAGAGAAAATCCTAAAATATGTTTCCAATGTTATATATAAAGCAAATTAACAAAACACTCTATCTTGCTTACTTATTGGCATAGCTCGATAAGATTTGGTAGGCCTATATGTGTATATTCACTAGGATGGTTTTAACTTGTAGTCTATTCGTTTACAAAATTTACAAGACGGCAAACCTACTCATCCCGGTGTTTATGGGGATAGTAAAAACATAGCAGAAGTTAAAATTTGGTATGTAATGTACATTATATAGGTGAATTTATTTTTGCTTACAAAACCCATTTGGCGGCAATCCTACAAACTACACATGCTCTATTCACCTCCATGGTTGTAATGGGGAAATAAAAAAAATACCAAAATGATATGGGAAATTTGCTGTATATACAGATTTGTGACGACGGGGGTGTTTTCATATGTACTACTTCTTATATTGTTTTTCCCGGAGTAAATTTTTGTTGCAACCAAAATGTGTGATATTTTCAGATTAAACTAATGATCACTGTTGGAGGGAGGGACCCTAAAACCTAACTGCCAGCATAATAAGAAGGCTCATTATGACAGAAAAAGTTATGATAAGTCTTTCCTACACAGGAAAAAAAGGATTTAAGGAAGAAAGAATTGAGTGCTTCAGCAATTCTGAGCTCTGCAAATACATTCATGGTCAGTAGATATTGAAATAACATTATAATTACTTAACTGTATCGTGTTTAGACTATTGTACTTTAATATTGTGACATGCATGTTTAAAGTAAATTCTACAGTAAACTTTATTAAAAAATTTCCTTTACTCATTTAGAAAAACGAAGAATAATATATACCCCAAAAAAATTTTGTTACAGGCTCCTATAACTAAAGTCTATAAATTAGAAATTTTCCTAGTCTGAGTTCTAACTTAGAAACAGTTGTGTTTTTGGTGAACACCAAAGGACACTCAATTTCAATTAACTAAATTTACCTGTAAAACCTAAACACATTTTAAAATAATCATAATGAACCTTTTTTTCTTTACAAATAAAAAACATTAAAGAACCATGAAAAAGTGATTCTACTAAAATATTAACGACAATACTACAATAAAAAATCAAAACATTGACAAACAACACCATAGTAAGATGCGGGTAAATGAAAAAAAAACAGTTCAACAATATTCATCTCTTTACATTTCACATATTGCTGGCAGGTTAAGCAAAATTCTCTTAGGGCCCTAAACATCACAAAAGAAAAATCAATGTTTTAAAATATAAAAAACGGTTAGCTTAAAATTATTTCTACTAATCACCATTAAATTAAGCTCAATAAATAAATAAATAATCCAGTGTATTTTAAATTATTGCTCTTTCAAACTGTTATAAGCTTTATTATTTTTGATCTTTATTTTGGGAACCCTTATATTTAATTAAATAGGCTATTTTATGGCAAAAGCTTACCGGTACCAAGGCTAAACTATAGTACCGCTACTAGTGCCAGATGTGCAGAATATGTCCGATCTGGCGATCAAGGATCATGGGAAATTTCAAAGTGTCTGGGGAAATTTTATGGAAATTATTTATATTTTTGTGATTTTCCTCTTCTTAATAATTGATGTTAAAACTCATCATCTAATCAAGATTTGACTTTAGTTATGACAGATATAAGTATTAAGAAATACTGGTTAGTAGGTAGTTTTGATTTGATTTTATTTACTTGTGTTTTACTATAGTAAACTAAAACTAAAAGAATCGTTATCGTTTCACTGCTTCATTGTAAGCTGTTGAGTTTTAAGGCAAAGTCTTATATGTCACATATCTTGGGGGAAATCTTTGATCCATAACAGTACGATTGGGTAAAATTTTAAGAGTCAATAAATTTTCTGCACCCCTGACTAGTGCTAGGATTAAAAAAAAAAAAAATATATTGCCCAAGAAGAGTTATCCAAATAGATAAATTTAAATTATGCCATTAATAGTCCTTTTACTTGGCTAATGTTGTGTAAGCCGGTGGTGAAGTGAAGTGATAAAAATGTTTTGGTTTCTAAATATCACGGAAATATTACTGAATTTATTTCTTAGTAACAAATAATAAATAAACACTAGAATAGATTTTGAAATTTCCTGACGTACTGTTTTTTATCTTTTGTAAAATAATTTTGTTTATAAACAGCAGGCTCTCTTATGTTCCTTCTGATACCTCCAAGAATATGTGTACAAATTTTCATGATGATCGGTTGAGCACTTTTCGAATAAAAGAGTTACAAACATATGAAAATTCCCATTTATAATATTAGTATAAGGATGGGTAAAACATAAAATGTAAAATATAATTAGAAATTCACTGTGGTACTGTTAAGGTGCACTTTCCCTAATCTTCCCAAGCTGCAAGATTTTCAGTATTAAAATAAATTTCAAAAATTAGGCTACATTCAAGATTTAATTTATTGTAACACTATTAAGGGCATAAAGATGGATCTTTCTTACAAAGTTAATTTGTCTTCTTAGCCAGAATTATATATTGACTCATGATTGTTTACAAATCAAATTCCCCTACGTAAAAAAGATGACTGATTTTGGAAACTCTATTCTGTTAACCTGCATATAATAGTAGTAGTTTTCATCACTAGGAGCAAAAGTGGGTCTTTTTGGTGCGCAATCGTGTTCGAGTTTTTAAAAACGATTAAGCATCAAAAAGACATTTTTGCTCCGAGTGATGAACAAAGTTTTTTTATCATAATGCAAAATTAAACTTTTGATCGTTAAAAATATTAACTATTAAGATTTTAAGGTTATATTTACAAAGTAAGTAATATGCAGTGTTTACATTTCTGTTATTTACAAACAATGCTCTTTATAACGTTTGAATTTCAAAATTCTGCTCCTCAACATTAATAAATTAATAATAATACTTAGCAAACAGCTGACTTTTCAGTACTAGGACCTAAAAAATTCTCCAGATGATTTTTCAGTACTAGGACAAGAAAGAATCGGTTTTGGTACTTTTGAGAGAACAAAAAACAGGCTGATTTCGTGCAGAATGATAAAAATAGTAGTTTTCATCACTAGGAGCAAAAGTGGGTCTTTTTGGTGCGCAATCGTGTTTTAAAAACGAGGCGCAGCCGAGTTTTTAAAAACGATTAAGCATCAAAAAGACACTTTTGCTCCGAGTGATGAACAACGTTTTTTATCATAATGCGAAATTAGACTTTTTATCGTTAAAAATATCAACTTTGTATATTCGAGGTTATATTTACAAAGTAAGTTATATGCAGTGTTTACATTTCTGTTATTTACAAACAATGCTCTTTATAACGTTTGAATTTCAAAGTTCTGCTCCTCAACATTAATAAATCAATAATACTACACTTAACAAACAGCTGACTTTTCAGTACTAGGACCTAAAAAATTCTCCAGATGATTTTTCAGTCCTAGGACAAAAAAGAATTGGTTTTGGTACTATTGAGAGAACAAAAAACAGGCTAATTTCGTGCAGAATGATAAAAATATCATTAGTGTACAGTTGAATTTTTTAACTGGAAGCAGCCAACAAGACTAAGTGGACTGTCTTTGACGCTGAACTTCTTTTATTTGTAGCACAATCATGTGTGTCCTCTCAGTCATTTTATGTATTTGTTTAACATTAAAACATATAAACAAATTTATATTTACAGTTTGTTTGTTTTGACTGAAACTCAACATTTGACAAGAAGAAACACATAATTATACTACAAACAAAAGAAGTTCAGCGTCAAAGATAGACCACCCAATCTTGCCCGCTTCAAGTTTAAAAAATTCAACTGTACATGTGTGGGGTTTGCTGTTTATTATATTTAATTTGTTTTAATTGTTGTATCTATTGTTAGACATTTGTTTTAAATAGAGGGAATTATGTTTCAGAGAGCTGAGTAAACAGAGAATACCAATTCAGGAGAACAGGTCTGAAAATGGAGGAGATGAAGATTAAATATATGCTGTAAATTATACTATAAGTATGTGTAACATTTTGTATTAATAT
This sequence comes from Neoaliturus tenellus, assembly GCA_030545055.2. Lineage (NCBI taxonomy): Eukaryota > Metazoa > Arthropoda > Insecta > Hemiptera > Cicadellidae > Neoaliturus > Neoaliturus tenellus. The sequence goes on from CM061531.1 coordinate 153,329,669, forward strand.
ATTTGCATATTTCAGTACATACAAAAGTTTTTTTATTCAATACATCCCTATTTTACACTCCCCACTTTGGACAATATTTGGAAATTAAACCCTCTAGCTTTAAGAACATCTACTAAGGTAAATGCCAATAAAAATATGAAGCAAATTTTTTTGATTTTTTTAAAATTAAAACTCAAAAATTCAGTAATTAAAACACACTAATTATTTAAGTATTAATAAAGATATCAGAGCACCTACAAATAGGCTAATGTACTATATTGAAGTATGAGGGTACTGTTATACTTTGTTTGCTGATGTCAGGCATTTTTATATCATTTTTTATGAATTTAAAGTATTTATTTGAGCATTTTTACTGTCTGAAAAAAGTATAACAGTTTGTTCACTTAAAATTTATTTATAAATTGTTGAAAACAAAATCTGTCTACCTACGGTTTACCTCTAGACGAACTATATAGCGTATACATTTATATATATTATGTTGTGTATGTATGTATTTATGTTCATACCATGTTCAAAATGATTTATTTTCCTATTAATTTAAATATATATAGTAATTTTCTATGAATGTAACATTTTTATTAGCTTCAAATTTGAAATATCCCTTGCAGTTTTTCGTTTGCAAAAGAAAACCTTTTGAAATCTTTCCATTTGCAAAAGAAAACTTTATGCAATTATTCCGTTTAGAAAAGAAAACTTTTTGAAAACTTTCCGTTTGCAAAAGCAAATTTGCTGAAAAGATTCAGGGATTTGCAAACATTCCGTTTGCAAGAGAAAACTTTATGCAAACTTTCCGTTTGCAATAGCAAATTTGCTGAAAAGATTCAGGGATTTGCAAACATTCTGTTTGCACGAGAATACTTTATGCAAACTTTCCGTTTGCAAATGATAATTTGCTGAAAACATTCAAAAAAGTTGAAAACTTTCCGTTTGCAAAAGAAAATTCTCTGCAAACTTTCAGTTTGCTGATAAAATTTGCAGCAAATCTGCTGCAAGTTCAGCATGCGTCAACTACAAGTTTGCTGCAAACCAAAAGCAAACCTTTTGTTTGCAATTGTAAATTTGATGCAAACTTTCTTCTTTAAAAATGCAAATTTTAAAAAATTTGCTGCAAATTTTCTTTGCTATCTGGGTATGCTATACTTTATACATTGGATGGAAAGTTAAACAAAGTCTTTGATGTATTTCTTTGTTATCGAAGTTTAAGGATAGTTAGTGTTATCAATCTAGACAACAGGAACCACATTATTATCAGCAGGAAATTGGTCACAACACTATGGCTGGAATATAATCTGTGGTTGTAAGTTAAGTATTGTTCTAGAGCACTGATAAAAATGCTTCTGTTGAATCAAAGAAATGTTAATGTAAAGCTGTTTTATTGGTAGTTTGTGTATCTTTGAATTTAGTTAATGTAGTATCTAATAAAATTAAAAAATTACTAATGTTGGGATAACAAAAAAATTGTGTTAATTTCTTAATGTTAAAAACACTCTGCTTTAGTGTTGTCGTTACTTTATTGGAATGGATGCTCTCTGGTTTAACTTAGAGTCAACAGTAAGTAATGTACCAGTCATTGGTACATTACCTACTGTTGAATCTACATTAGTTCTTGTAGGCTGAACATTACCTAATGTTAAAAAGTAAACCATATTAGTCACGTGACCTCTATTATATTCTTCTTCCTCCAAGACGAGTAGAGACTAGTCAGTATGACTCGCGATCGCTGTGCCCACGCTCTGGAGTTAATAGTTAAGTTATTTTAATGCAGTTTTACTTTGAAACTTAAAATGGACGGAGCCACGGAATCCCTGGTGAGAACCTGGTGAGAACCTGGTGACTCACATTGATGTGTTTAAAGGTAAGTCAATCTTTTAAATTCCTTAAATGAAGGCCTAACTGTTCTGTCACTAATAATAGCCTATGCAGAGATTACTCAGTAGCCTGCCCCAATAATTAATTGTATATTTATTTATTACAATATTCATTGCTCAAAACTAAATGTCAAAAGAAAGTAAAGCACATTATAATCAAACTTCATTTAGGATATGCCTTTAATTTGAAGGTTATATAAGTAAGCCGGTCTCAAAGTTTTGAGTTTAAGACCAACAAATACTTTAGGCTTAGCAATAATCATATAGTATTATAGTTTTAGTGAGATAAAATTAAGGTTTATTCATTGTCACGACTTCACCATAAGTTTACAATTAATATTTGTAATCAATCATATGTTCTTTTATTCAAATGTTTTAGTTGTTTTGTTTACTTTTGAGTTGCATTAAATCATGAGAGTATAAACCAGTGTACTTTCTTAATTAAAGCATTTTTTGAGTATTGAGAATTAACATGGTCCTTCGCAGAGCCGAATAATGAACGAAGAAAGAGTGAGGAGTTTATTGAAGCAAAGGAGTACGGTAAAGGCATCATTAACTAGAATTAAAACATAGCTTGAAACTGTTATGAGTATTGATACTGAGGACAGAGCAAACCTTATTGTTAGGCATGAACAACTATCAAACCTATTTGAAAGATTTAATCAAATCCATAATGAATTAGGTATTCTAGATGAGGAACAAGCAACTGATGATATTTTTGGTTCTTTTGAGGATGACTATTTTTTATTAAAGGCCAAATTTACTAATTTGCTAGGCACTAACCAAAACAACATTCAATATCAAGTCCCGGTAGCAAATGGTGTTCAAAATTGTCCCCTAACCGATCCTATACCACAAGTTAGACTTCCGAGGCTAAATTTACCATCTTTCAGTAGTAACATTGAAGATTGGCCGTCTTTTAGTGAGTTGTTTAAATCCATTGTCCATGACAATCAAAGCATTCCCAACATACAAAAACTGTTTTACCTTAAATCATGCTTGAAGGGTGAGGCTCATCAACTTTTGCAGTCGCTCCCTTCTACAGACCAAAACTATAATGAAGCTTGGGATATTCTTAGTTTAAGATACAAACGATTAATTATAACCGCTCATTTAAAAGGATTGTTTAGCCAATCAACTTTACACAACGAGTCAGCCCAGGGCCTTAGAAAATTGGTTGACGAGACAGAAAATCATTTAAGGGCTCTTAAATCCTTGGGTGAAAGGGTAGAGTACTGGGATAGCATTCTAGTTTTTACAGTCTGTACCAAATTGGACAGTGAGACTAGGAAGCAGTGGGAAATGTCTTTAAGGACATCTGACCTTCCCAGTTTTAAGGAATTGAAATTATTTCTCATTCAGAGAACTAACGCGTTGCATTCCTCAAGCAAGACATCAAAACCCTCTTCCACTACCAGTAATCAGTCTTTTAATCGAGTAACCCAAACCAAGGGATCATCACACTATGCGTCAGCCAAGGAAAAGTCTGAAAACTATTTCTGTGTCATATGTGAGAGTCACAACCATTCTATTTATCAGTGTGATAAATTTCATAAACTTAGTGTAACTGATAGGATAAAACATGTAAAACGTCTTAAACTATGTTTTAACTGTCTAAAACCACATCATTCTGCTAATGACTGCTACAATTCTAGTTGTAAGACTTGTAATAAGAAACATCACACACTTATTCACATTGATCAAAAAAATGAGTCAACCAATTCATCGAGTAGAGTAAAATCAAAGTCATCCAATCATACATCCTCCGAGATTGAATCAACTTCTGAACCAGGTGTTCCTGAGCCATCATCCACAACCTCGACATCACAAATTTTACTGTCAACAGCAGTAGTTTTGGTAGAAAATATCGATGGTAAGGAAGTTCCAGTACGTGCACTACTTGATTCAGGAGCACAGTCTAATTTCATTAGCAAATCATGTGTAGATAAACTCAAGTTGAAACCATTCAATTCATCAGTTACAATTAATGGAATTGGTAAGTCACAAACAACAGCATCTCAGGGAGTAAGTTTAAAACTTAAGTCTAGAATTTGTGAATTTACTACCAAAATTTCAGCAATTGTAATACCAATAATCACTAACCAGTTACCAGTTGAGAGAGTAAATTGTACAGGGTTCTCTCGATACATTGGTACTCTTATTTTAGCAGATCCTGAGTTCTACGAACCTAATGAAATCGACCTGTTACTCGGAGCTGAGCTGTTCTTTGAACTATTACTAGAAGGTAAAATACTTGGTAAGGAACAAACACCCAATCTTCAAAACAGCGTTTTTGGATGGATAATTAGTGGTAGGTGTGGTCAAAGGCCTACTGAGCACGAGTCAACATGTAACCTATCTATTAATGATCAATTAAAACAATTTTGGGAACTAGAGGAAATTTCTGGTAGGGCTAATACTATACTTAGCAAAGAGGAAAAGTATTGTGAACAACACTTCGTCGATACCGTTAAGCGAGATGAAACCAGACGTTTCGTTGTAAAACTGCCGTTTAACGATCGTTTAAATGAACTTGGCGAATCTAAACATATAGCGTTGAGGAGCTTTAATAAGACTGAACACCGTTTGTCTTATAATTCTGATCGTAAAAAACAATACAATGCATTTTTACAGGAGTATTTAACTTTAGATCACATGGAATGTGTAGGTGATCTTAATGACACTGAGTCTATGGCTAATAAACGCAATGAGTATTTTCTACCCCACCATGAGGTAATAAAGGAATCGAGTACAACTACTAAACTTCGGGTTGTTTTCAATGCATCTTGCCCCACAAGTACAAAGGTATCGTTAAATGATACGCTTATGGTTGGTCCACCCGTACAACAAGATTTATTTTCCATCATCACACGTTTTAGACAGTATGAAATTGTTATGGTAGCGGATATTGAGAAAATGTATCGACAAATATTGGTTGACGAGGAAGATAGGAAATATCAACAAATTTTGTGGAGGGATAGTGGGGATAAGACAATTAAAATATACAAACTTAAAACTGTAACTTATGGCACATCAAGTGCACCATTTTTAGCTACGAGGTGTTTGAAACAACTAGCCGAAGACGAAAGGGATCGTTTTCCCAAAGCTTGTATAATAGCTAGTAGAGATTTCTACGTTGACGATTTACTGTCAGGTTGTCATGATTTAGAATCTGCATTACATTTACAAGTTGAACTCAACCAACTGCTTAATGCAGGAGGTTTTAAATTACGTAAATGGTGTTCCAATAGTCCTATTGTATTAAATAATATACCTCTAGAAGATCAAGATAATCTAGTAAATTTAATTTAGAACTCAATGACAGTCAAACCATCAAGACGTTAGGCATTGTTTGGGAACCAAAATCAGACAATTTCAGGGTGAATATTAATATTGCGATTAATAATAAAGAGTTTTTAACTAAGAGAGAAATCTTACGGGACATCTCAAGGATATTTGATCCGCTCGGACTTATAAGCCCCTTAGTTATTATTCCTAAAGTAATGATTCAAAGAATATGGTTAACCGGATTAAACTGGGACGAACCAGTAGGTGAAGATATTCGTACCAAATGGAATGAAATTAAAGTAGAATTACTGAGTCTTAACCAATTTTGTATTCCGAGGCAGGTTACGTGTCGTGATTACAAAAATGAGAGCATTGAACTAATTGGATTCTCTGATGCTTCAGAAAAGGCTTACGCTGCTTGTGTATATGTTCGTTCCATTTCAAAGAATAATGAAATTTGTGTCAATTTACTGTGTTCTAAAACCAGAGTTGCCCCTATTAAGCAAGTATCTCTCCCAAGATTAGAACTCTGTGGTGCTTTGCTTGCTTCGAAACTGTTGAGCAAAACATCAAGTGCCTTAAACATTGAAATTGATAATTGTTATGTTTGGACTGACTCTACAATTGTTTTGTGTTGGTTATCCAGTTACCAAACAAATGGAAAACGTTTGTTGCCAACCGAGTGTCTGAAATCCAAGATATTATTCCTCCATCACACTGGAACCATGTACCATCGGGTGAGAATCCAGCTGATTTAGCAACAAGAGGTGTATCAGGTGTAGAATTTAAACAATCTGACCTATGGTGGCACGGTCCCGAATGGTTGAAACAGAACAAAAATACATGGCCGAAAAACAGTTGTGCTAATGGAAAGTTTAACATAACAAACACTCCTGAAGCTCGAAATATAACTACGAAAGTTCATTTTTCTGAGGAAAGGACAAGCTTGTTAAAACAACTTATAAACTTTTCAAGCTTTTTCAAAGTCATAATGATCTTTGCCTTTATTATGAGATTCATCAATAATGCAAGAAGAACCCCAGAGGAAAGAAAAAAGCAATGGTTGAATGGTATTGAAATCGAAAATGCTACAAAGAAATTAGTGAAACTAATTCAAGAGAAATGGTTTTTGGAAGACATTAATCACATCCAAAAACATGGTTGTGTGAAGAATAAAAGTAAATTGAAACCATTGTTTCCATTTATTGATGAAGAAGGTCTCCTTCGAGTTGGAGGCAGACTAGTAAACGCCAATTTATCCTTTGAATCTAAACATCAGTTACTTTTACCAGCTAAACACCATTTCACAAGACTTTTAATTCAGCATGAACACATCAAACATCTTCATGGTGGTGTTCAACTCGTTCAAAATATTATTAGACAGAATTACTGGGTTATAAACTTAAAAAATGAAATTAAGTTTGTACTTCGCCAATGCACAACATGCATAAGATATAAGGCTTCATCAACATCTAACATTATGGGTAATTTACCAAGTCACCGGGTCATCCCTCAAAGAGCATTTAGTACAACTGGTATAGATTTTGCTGGACCAGTATCTACAAAACGAATGGGAGGTCGTACAAGAGTACTTTTTAAAAGTTACATTGCACTTTTTGTTTGTTTATGCTCTAAAGCGGTTCACATCGAATTAGTTTCAGATTTAACGGCTAATGCGTTTCTGAGTGCATTCAAGAGATTTGTGTCCAGAAGAGGAGTACCAACTCATGTCTATTCTGATAATGCTACAAATTTCAAGGGTGTCTACAATCAAATAAACAAGGAGATAATGAATTCTGAATCACTCAAGAATTATTCGCAGGAGAGACAAATTAATTGGCATTTCATTCCTCCGTCATCACCCCATTTCGGTGGACTGTGGGAGTCGGCTATTAAGTCTATGAAGACACATTTGTCAAGAGTTGTTGGAAATCAAATCTTGAATTTTGAAGAATTGTCAACCTTGCTAACTCAAATAGAAGCGTGTCTTAATTCTAGACCGATTTCACCCATGTCAAACGATCCTAGAGATTTTAATGTCATAACCTCAGGACATTTTCTTATATTTGCACCTTTGACTTCAACTCCAGAAAGAGACGTAACAAATGACAAAATCAACTTAACCAAAAGATGGAAACTTGTTGAACAACTGAATCAGCATTTCTGGAAAAGATGGTCAGTGGAATATTTGAATACCTTACAGCAAAGAACCAAGTGGAAAGATGCAAAGAAAAATTTGAAAATTGGGGACATAGTAATTATTAAGGAAGACAACATCCCTCCTTGCAAGTGGCATATTGGTCGAATAGAGCAAGTGCACACTGGAGATGACAACATTGTGAGAGTTGTGACACTAAGAAGCAACAACGGAATGATCAAACGACCAATCACAAAACTGGTGCCTTTACCAACTGATGGGTAGCATTATGTTGAGATATTCTGATATCTCAAGGGGTGGAGTATGTCACGACTTCACCATAAGTTTACAATTAATATTTGTAATCAATCATATGTTCTTTTATTCAAATGTTTTAGTTGTTTTGTTTACTTTTGAGTTGCATTAAATCATGAGAGTATAAACCAGTGTACTTTCTTAATTAAAGCATTTTTTTAGTATTGAGAACTAACATTCATTATCTTTCATTCTTTTTCAGCTATCCGCTCTGTGAACTCAAGCCGCTGGTATTGTTCCTGACGCCAAATGAAGTGTACCTTACTGTCAATTCTACTGTTGTAGGGAAGATGCTAACTTGGCATAAGCTTGTGTTGTTTCAAAGTTGACTTGTGTTCAAAACACAGTAACTAAAGTTATTTCAAAGAAAAGGTATATGGACTAATGTAGAATCAAATAAATGAACAGTAAAAATAACAATATCTTACTGTTGTTTAAAACTTAACCAATATCTCATGAACATTAGATAAAGTACCATCAACATTAACCAGCTGCTTACTGTTGGCTATACATTAGAGACTAAAGTATTTACAACTATATTAAAAGTAAAATCAACCTTAACAATTCAACAGTATCTTACTGTTACGACAAAGTTACTTCCCACATAGCACACGTTGTCAATTTGACGTCAAAAAGTTATCAATGTCGTCAAAGTGATGTCAAAGTAAAATATTAGATTAAGTATTGACGTCAAAATGATGTAAAAATTTTGCATTTTTAAATTTAAAAGTTAGTGTAATAAATGAAGAAAAAAACATTTCTTTAAGTCTTTTACAACAAGAGAACATCATTATTTGTTTAAAACAATTGAACTCGTTAAAAACTTGACATCATTTTGATGTAAAAATTATGTAAAGTATTTGATCACACAGTCAAAAGTTTTACATCAATTGAGATAACTGCAATTTGTTAAACATTTACACATGAAACAAACATGTAAGGGAACTCTATTTTAAGACCTATTTGGGAAGACATAAAAATATATTGGCCACGGGAAATGTGTTTGATTTGATCAACGCAAAGAAACTTGAGTATCAACTGGCCAAGTAGTGTAACAAATATTATGTGAAGCAGAGAGCAGCGTGGCGTAGTAGGTAGGGTCGCGGCTTGGGACCTTAGAGGTCATGGGTTCAAATCCTGCCAGCGACAAAAACTTTTTGCCGCTTCTATAGTTGTTTATCGGTTAAAAATTACCATTTTATTACTTTTGTTTTGCTATTGGGGATATTTTGAATCAATTTTGACAAGATTAGTTTGTCAGTTTGACATCAATGTGATGTAAAATTGACGTCACAGTTCATCAATTTACTGACATCAATTTGACATAAAAAATCGGGACATTTTTACTTCACATTGACATCAAAATGATGTTTTTTTTGTCACATTTGAAGTCAATATTACATCAACAATATCAATGACATTGACATCTTTTACATCAATTTTACATCAAATTGCCGTACTTGTGCTATATGGGTTAACTATGGTTGTATAGTAACAAAACTTTTTTGTTGGGCCAACATTAATAATGTATTTTCAACACAAGAGTTTTTTGGGTGAGTGTTTTGGTCGGACAATATACCAGTATTATACATTACCGAAAGGTTGTCTACTATAGCTATAATATAAGCTACGTACCAAAGACTGATGTTATCACGTAGAGGCCTACGTGATAACATCAGGCATTTATCGTGATACGTGATAAAATAGGCATTTTATTCCCTTAAAAATAACTCCCGTGCAGCCGACAGAGTGTTCTACCCTATAAATAAACCTTGTCTTCAACGTAACGCAAAGTGGGCCTAACAGAGCTAAATTTAACACTGAATGTACGTAATGTAGACTCTCGTGAGTAGGCTAATGACTATAAAATCACACGAAACTAAATGTCGATATTTAATCTTTTTAAAACAAGGGTGTACTGTTTTAACGATTACCATATAAGTACTGCGTTGTAAAATAAAATTCGACAGTTATTCAATCTCGTAATTAGCTTGTAAAAAATGTATAGTCAAAAACTGCTTCGCCGTAGAATTCAACTTATTATATATACACCCATTGTAAAACAGCAGTTGGATTAATTTTTATAAATAGGTAGTTTTTTGTCTTCTTGGAATGTCGTTTGTTTTAGATGTAATTTTTGCTCGGAGGAATTTCACTTTTGGTTTGACAGTTTTTAATCAGATATCGTTATGGTTCAAAGCCATTCATTTAGTACCTAGGGACTCTTAAATTCTATCATAGGCCTAACAAAAACAAAACGCATCCCTTCGTCCCCTTTGTTTATTTCAAAGCTGGAAGGAATACAGCTACAATTTTTAAAGCCAAACATATAGCTCAAAAATTAACTAAAATACTTTACTGTATATTCGATTCCGGAGTTCTGATACAATGCAGAAGTGTTAAGGCTAAATGTTTATACTAGTTTTGTGTAAAGCATTTATAATTATCACAAATTCAGGGTGCTTGTAGCTGATGTAAAACTAGTGACAGGCGAACGAGTCTTAATCCACAATCGAATATTGGTTTTGGGTGTAGGCCCATAACATGGCTTCTCTTATAATATATCTGGTTATACAAAATACAGAAATGTCTTCACAGCTACCTAACGTAACATTGATGATACCCACAATAGAGTTTATGCACATACGGTAAATGAATACGGTAAACGCTAAACGCTATTTAAATAATGGCGGATTTAGGTACTTTGCTGCTTGAAGGTACAAGCGCGTTGAAAAGTGATCAATAGTTACCATTAGACACCATTCACAGTTGAACTATCTTGTGTAAAGTAATATGCGTAAATTTGCCAACTTAAAAATAGCGTTTAGCGTTATTTACCGTGTAAGATTTACCGTATGTTGCAAAAACTCTCTATTATGAGATATAATATAATAAAACTTGGGTATGTGAATATATTCCCTACCAGGACAGATTTAAAGTATCGACCGTTTATTGTATATAGTTATCAAAGTTGACATCATTATTGTTTCGTCAGGCCCGCCCGCCGCGCGTTGAGTGCAGCGGTGCAGTGGCAGCGTGTTTGCCGTGTAGATGCCATGGGGGCGCTACAATCTGGGTCTAGGCCGGGACGACCTACACCGCTGCCCCCGTGTTGTGTTATGGCCCTCTTTACATCGGCGTATTGGTTTGCCAAGGTTCACTTTTGAAAGCACTGCCCAGGACATGTCACTTCTCGTTTTGAATTTTTATCAGTAGGCCTAATCTACAACATATGGAGTGTGCTTTTGGATAATTTAATGTAAATGAAAAGTTCCTTAATATTTGATCATCTACAATAGCAACGATATTGATTTTTTATAGGCTAAGACAGTGTGGGGATTGTAGCTAGTATTTTCGGAGATTAAAAATGTTTAATATATTCATCACCAATTAATTGCATTCTCTTAATCTTGCTGCGCTGGGTTTCTATACATATCCCTCAATATGGGCCTTTAAACTCGTCGTTGTTCAGTCTAATTAATTATGTTCATTAATGCAAACTCTCATTGTCTCAATGGAGAGTTTTGAATTGAGAACATTGATCGGTATAACTGTATCTTGCTTGTCATTTTCAACTATTGTGGAGTTAACTCTTTATCAATGCAAATGTTTGAAAAGCTTTAAATATAATTTGTATTTGCAATCATACGAAATAATTTTGCACGCTATAGTAAACCGCTATAGTGCACCCTCCAGAGGAATCAAGAGGATCATCTCCGGTAGTCAACGTCACTTGTTTCCTCAAGGACCTTTATTTTCATAAGATAATTTTAAGATGCCTTTAAGGTGTGGTGAAACTTGGAGATGAAAGTTGAATTTGTCATTTAGAAATTATCTACACATATTTTCTCTTCGAGTGGCTATTTTAAATCCAATGTTGTTGACTTGGAACAAATTTTGAAACAGTATCATAAATTTTTAGGACTTGACAACCCCTCAACACTTTTAAAATGCACAGTATTCTTACTATTTAATTTACAGCAAATCTGTTTAATTGGCCACTCAGTAATGTTAATAATTAATGGTCAAAATCAAAATAAGATTTAATTTTATAGCCTATAAAGAACAACCACGCCGTTTTCGGATATAGTACAAACGGGTTCACAAAGTTAATTAGAACTATCTTGAAAATAATTAACTGCTTCTATGAAGCATTTTGTAAAAAATTTGCAGCGCGTAGTAAAAACCATTACAACGATTGTGCGTGTAGGTCTACCGTACTATAGTCGGGAGCAATACAACAGGCGTGTCAAGGTCAAGTCTTTTAATGGTCCAGCTGATTTTTACTCATTTAACTACATGTTAATTAACTTGACCTTCACCCGCCTGTTCTATTGCCCCCGACTATACAAAACATAAAAACAGTAAATCATTGCTAGATATGAGTACAGGTTAAAAAATTGCAAACATGTGACTTACATAGCCCTTTGTTTATGCCAATTACATTTCGTATCTATGTCACATTATAACCTATAAACTTATTCGACATAAATTTATTTACATGGGTTTTTTTTTCAAATAAATTTAAAACGACAAATTGAAACAATATTTTTATAAGAAATACTTTTGCATAGGAGGATATGGAAGATAAAGATAATTGTTTGCTAAAAAACAATTATCTTTATCAAATACAGAATAATAATCTTTATCAGATGGTGATTCCGAAAATAAGTGTGGAAAAGATTGTTCTGACCCCAAAATTCAAGTAGAAAAGGAGGAATCTTTAGTTTCAAAGAACACGTCAGAGACAAAACGGATAGGAAGAAAAATTGGACATCGAAGGATACATAGTGATGGTGGGATATCTTACAAGAAAATTAATTCATCGCAAATCATGGAATCAATTCAACTAGGCATCCAAAGGTCGGTCGGCTCCTTGTCGTCGCAACCGGAGAGGGATGTTTTGATGGTGGACTTCATGACGGTAGAGTCGACTCCATTCACTTCAGAGACGTCGACAAATCGTAAACCGGAATTTATTTTCAAAACGTACGCGCCTGTAGCGTTCAGACATCTCAGAGATCTTTTTGGCATCAAGCCTGATAGTTTTGTGACGTCGTTCTGCCAAGCACCGCTACTGGAGCTCGCCGCTGCCGGTGCGAGCAGTGGGTCTATTTTTTATCTGACTCAGAATGACCAGTTCATAACTAAAACGGTTCAGTATAGAGAAGCAGAGTTTTTACAAAAACTTCTCCCTGGATATTTCTTGAATTTAAGTCAAAACCCGCGCACTCTATTGCCAAAATTCTTCGGTCTGT